>CAAKHF010023963.1:2017-14279 GCA_901007745.1 Hippocampus kuda | reverse complement strand
TTTTTTTGGGGTGGGGGGGGGGGGGGGGGGGGGGGGGGGGGGGTTCATTTTAAAATTTGTGAACTGAACTTTGAACTGGTTCGCATAAAAATGAAGTTTCCTAACACTGCACTGCGTTGAATTCATCCCTCCCCCGCCCATTCTCACGCCCAAATCGGTACCATATACACAATCCAGCAAACCAGGAAAAAGGTATGGCCAGTGTTAAAAGGGCAAGTGACAAATATATTATAGTGTAGTTTTTTTAAAATTGTCTCTGAGAGTTGGACATCATATCTGGGACTTTTAGTTTATGGCCATTGTTTTCTTTCCAGCCGCATAAATGTATATTTGAAAAGAATCTTTCGATTTGGCCCGAGGGCCATGTCCTTGACGTATGTGGCCCAGGGTGAGCAGAACCAGAAGCGATCTCATCAGAGGCCTGTCGCCAGTGTATACGTGCGGCTGGGTGGCGAACCTCAGCTTGTATACATATTTGTTCAATTGTGTGTGAGTGTGTGTGTGTGTGTGTGTGTGTGTGTGTGTGTGTGTGTGTGTGTGTTGCTTCCGTAATCATGCCCGCCCTCCCACACACGTCTACAAACAGGTAGGCCTTTGCCCATCACAGGCAACGAGATGGCAACACAACCAGTGAGGTTATATGCGCCCTTTTTCGCCAGATGCCCTTTGTAAATAAGCAGAAAGCCCTTGGAGGGGCGCCGTCGGGCCGCCTGGTTCACCTGGTCCCGACGGACGCAATCAGGACGCCTGAGCTCCCTCCCCTTACCTTAAATTGAGAGTGAGGAGTGGAACGGGTCTGGTGTGTATGAGCCTGCATGTTGTGACATAGCCGAGCCGTGGCTCTAATTCATTAAAGCAGCCTGCTAATATAAACAGCCATTCATTTAGCTGCCTGACACTGGGCCGTCTGGACAATATGAAGAGCCTCCATAGACCTGCCATACACTCTTGTGTGTGTGTCTGGGGGGAGTGGGGGGGCACGCATGGCTGTGTGCGTGTCTGACTGTTTTTCTCAAGCGGATAGATTGAAACAAACCAGACAGCCAATCCTTTATTACTACTAAAATTAATTTACAGTGCAGCCAAACTAAAGTCAAATGCCTACGACATGATACGATTGAACTGACATTTCGAGGAAAAAAGTGGCACAAAATTTCACCACTTCACTTCAATTATGACCACAAATTATGGGCCGAGAATTTAGTTCAGTGAACATCAAAGGGTTTTGCTTTTTATTTGCCTTTAGCTGTAAACACAGATGCCAAATGGGCATGAAAAGTCATGACAAGTGGCCATGACTGTCAAGAACCCCAGAAAATAAGATTTGTCAATTTGTGGCATTGAAACTGGTAAATGGGCAAAAGTAGTCAACATTTTTTTCATTGGGCCCCAAATACTTTACTGGTGTCCCTGGCAGTAAACAATAAGGCTTCACATATCCTCACTTGTTAAACATCGCCGTTTTCTTGTTTTACAACAATTAACATCCTTTTACACATAACGAATCCCTTCTGCAACACATTTAACCTTCACATTATACCTGCATTATCAAAGACTGAGGGTTTTTTTTCTTTCTTTTAATGTGACTTAGACTGTAAGAACTGCTTCTTTTTTTTTTTTTTTTTACACCTCTATGACTCTCTCTGCCTGTCCAGTGAAAGTGGAGCTATGAACTACATCCAACCATCCACTCTGTCTGGCTTATTCCACACCAGGGTCGCATGTTATCTCTTTAATTCCACAAGACGTACTTGTACGTCTTTTTAAAATTAGGCCCTGCCTACCAAGGACGTACTTGTACGTCTAAGTCTTTTTTTTTTTGCGTCATAGAGAGGAGGAGGGTCTGATGCAATCTGTGAATGAGAATAAGCCGTTTGCATTGTAAATCAGGTAAAAGAGCAACCAGTAGGTGGCAGTGGTGCCTCACGTGCTTGAAATGCATGCTTTTACAAAAAGCTTTTTTTCTCCGTTTTTTTGCCCAGAAATCGCCATTTTCATGAAACTTAGCCATTTTGTAATGTCGATTGCTGAAGAATGGAAAAAGATAGAAACACATTTTTTTTCTGCTGAAAGAAGAGAGTCCAAAATTTATTTTGGTAGGCTCCATGTTTATATAGCATTAGAAGCAAATATTCTGTGGGCGTTGCCAAATCACTCAAAATCCAGTAAAACGCTGGGATTGACGGGGTTGCTCCAGTCAAATGGCTGGGCTTTATTTAACTGGAGCCCATCCCAGCGGACTTTGGGCAAGAGTTGAGGTTTAACCTTAACTTGTCGCCACAGAATACACACGGCACTGCGCCATTCCCAGAAGCCCAGATGTGAACCCATAACCTCTGAACTGTGAGGCAGATGTGCTAACCAGTTATCACCATGCCACAGTCGACATTTTATGTTATTTCTAAAGGGTCAGAGCTATTCAAAACTGGGTACAGTATTACTGACACTGAAAACATGAATCCTGTCATAACGCTTTGTTCGCTGCATTATATTAAAATTATTATTGATCTATCCATCTATCTGTCGATGTCCTACTGAGTGTCATTCTAGCTCCAATTACTTTTGAAATAGCAGATGGGTTCAAACAGCTTTTTATCAGAGTGTGGAGTAATGCCTCATGTGCAAACTAATGACTTCTTTATTATCACCTGTCATATAGCAAAACAAGTTTGACTTTAACTTACACTAAAGTAATCAGAGCTACCGCATCCTTTCTCAGGAGACTGACTTCAACTGCGCGTGTTCCTCACCCATGGTGGCGTCTGGCCCCGGGCTAGAGGACCCTGCCGCAGGGCCAAGAAGCAACGTGGCCGGCAAACCTCCAGATGTTTGCCTGCATTAGGGGCCGACAGGCTGTCATGTCACCACCTACGCTAACCACACAGTTCCATCACCTCCCATCTGCTGCCGAACACCTCCGGGGGGGTCGGGATCTCACTGCCCGTCAACTTCATAAACGACAATACTTCAGCTCATTAATACATATGTGCTAGGAAAGCACTCATTTAACGATATGCCAAATGCACCATAGAAGGGTTCACATACATTATTGACAGGTGTTCCCTACACATTTTCTATAATGAGACACTATATTAAAGTGAGCACATTGAAGCAAAAAAAAAAAAGAAAAAATCAACTTTGAGGATAAAGCAACTAATTTGTTTAATATTCAAATTAATCTTTATAGCAGTATAGCACTTTATAACTGCTCCAAATTCAAACCCTGATTCTCATAACTGTGAGGCAGATTTCTTCACTTTTGGCTCAGTCTCAGACTTGATTTTGCTTTGTTTTTGTACATTTTATTGTCATCATTATTCATTTCTTGTCTTATCGTTTGCTGTTGTAAAACTTATTTTTGCTCCATGTACAGCACTTCGTAGACAGCGATGGTTGTTTTAAAGTCCTTTATAAATACAGTTGAGTTGAGATGTGCTAAGCGCCACCTTACCATGTTTCCCCATTAAAAATTATTGAAATAAAATTCTATTGACATTGAATTATATGGACAAATACATTATATGATAAAATAGAGTAGTTATTTATGCAGCGTATGAGCAGATTGACAAGTATTCTGTTCAATTTGACCCGCATACAGTAAATCATTTGTTGTTGCTTAGCTCCCCCTGCTGGCAGAACTGAGGATAGACCTCCGAGAGCCATTCAAAAATTGAGGGGAAAAAAATCTGATTCATATCTTCAAACATTTGATTACTATTATTGATTATTATTGATTATGAGTATTTGTGGATTAAATGACATGGTACGCTTTCAGTGTAAACATTTTCGACATTTACGCAAGAGACATCAACGTGGTATTATTTAACACTATAATATCAAAATCAGTCTATTCATGCACAAACAATTATGTTAATGATTCATCAGTTTATATGAATGTGTTGCTATTAACGTCGAAAGAAGGAGTATTATATCAAGAAAATAAATTAACTACATTTATCACAGAATGAAAATTCAACCTTTTTGACCATTGTGCCATGTTTATAATGGAGCGCAGTTGTCTTGCCTGCCATCTTGTTGCATTCGTTTTGACATTCGACGGGCATTCAATACAAAAGTGTTCATGTCCATATATGGGGCAGTCAGAGTTTCAAAAAGGGGGGTTCCTGGAAACTTCATCATAGTATAAAATGAACACAAAAACATTTTAGGAATCAGCTAACGTACATTGGCACATTTTATCCGATATTCCTGAAAAATATATAAACATAAAACAACTATAAGAAACAAAATTAGGATATAAAGCGTGTACCTGTATTTTTATCTGTTCTAATTCTGCTTATTATACGGAATCTGTGACAATGGAGAGACATTAAATATACCATCTTGTGTGCTTTACCTGGGGTTACATGCTTGAGAGGCCATATGCTATAAGGACACGTGCAGAGGTGTTGAAGTAATTTACTTGTTTTGGATACCGTTGAAAATGTATTGTATTGATTATAATGTCAAGAACAAAGAAAGTTGAGTCTAAAATAGTAAAGGAAAGATAGGGAAGAATAAAGAAGGCGGGTAAGAATAAAAAGGAGGAAGGAATGGAAGGAAAGCAAAGAAAAGAAGGCTGCAAGAATTAAAACCGAGTCTGAGGAAGGAAGGAAGTCGGGAAGTAAGGCAAAGTCTAACACAAAGGTCTCATCACAAAAAGATCCGTTTATTATGCCTGAAATACATATGTTTGTTACATTAGAATTCCTGTCAGATAGAAAACGCCATAGCTTTTTAAAATATAAGCGATGTACATTTAGTCATTCATTCTATTTATTTATAGCTTTTAAAATACACATCCATAAATATTTCATATCTCTTTTGGTCTTCATTCTATCTTACAAAAAAACAAAAACACCATACAGTGAATGTTACAACAGTTGAAGGACCAATATTGAGTCAAAACAGCAAAGCCATCGTAGTCAATGTAGATAGATGCCATGAATGCGTTACGGGAATACGTTTTCAACAGGTTGACATCACCATGACGGGTACGAGTACACTTTACATATTTGCATATGCAGAAAAACACGAATGGTGCAAAGACGTCAAGCACTATTGGACCACACAACTACAATGACAGGTAGCATCACACAAGAAGAGACCACAGAGAGGTTCTAAAGGTTTAAGACACATGGGCAATGCGGACACCTTAACGCAATGTCCCTCTCCCAAATGGTGATTCAGAAAACTCCAAATTAATTAACAGTCAAGAGTCGAAGCTTTAGCGGTTCTTTGCTGAGGTTGTGCAGGATATCTAGGCGGTGCTGGAGCCAGGCCTGGCAGTGAGTTTTTGCCTGCTCCTTAAGTGCCCTTCGCAGGAGTAAACACTCCGGCTTTAAATACTGGAAACTTTGTTTGTCGAGCAGCGTGTTCAAGTACAGAAAACTAGTAGATGCTGACAAACGCCCTAAACACTAAATTTAAACATTCACATGACTACTCTGTTTTTAATCGACAAACCGCAATTCCAATGAAGTTGGGACATAGTGTGAAACAAAAATAAAACATAATACTACCGTTTTCAAACCCTTTTCAACTTCTATCCAATTGAATACACTGCAAAGATATTTGCTCAAACTGATCATTGTTCTTATCTTTTCACAAATAGCCAAGAAGAGTATTAAGAACAAAGTTTTGAGAACATAAAATTGCAAAGACTTTTGGGATCTCATCTTCTTCGGTCCATATCCTCAAAAGATTCAAAGAATCTAGAGAAATAGCTGTATGGGAGTGGCAAGGCCAAAACCAACATCGAATGCTTGTGACATTCGATCCCTCAGGCATCAATGCACAAAAAAAAAAAAAAAACGGCATAACTGCAAACCCTGTAATGTCATTTGTATCATATTTGATACATCCATTTTCATTATGTAACTCATTCTTTATATTACATGAAATCATTTGTATCAAATTTGATACTGCAGGTAATTTTCCCCAAATTATCATTTTCAGATGTAATCTACATAATGCTTATCAATGTGATACGACAAATATCTAAAACAACATGATATGGCAAAAATATTTTTGTGGATTTTGTTATAAGGTTTAATCTCAGTTCCCAAAAATCGGATTTTTCTTGATGGGTCAGGCATTACAGGGTTTTAAATGATATTGACATGTGGGCTCAGGTACACTTCAGAAAACCAATGTCAGTAAATACAGTTCGGCACTACATCAGTAAATGCAACTTAAAAGTCTACTATGCAAAACAAAGGCCATTTATCAACAATACAGAGAAACGCCGCCGGCTTCTCTCGGCCCAAGCTCCTCTGAGAAGGACTGAAGCAAAGTTGAAAAGTGTTCTATGGTCTGAGTCGACATTTCAAATTCATGTCCTCCGGGCCAAAGAGGATAAAGACCATTTGGATTGTTATCAGCACAAAACTTCAAAGTCAGAATCTGCGATGGTGTTTCTGCCCATGGCATGGGTAACTTGCACATTGATGAAGGTACCATTAATGCTGAAAGGTGCAAACAGGTTTTGGAGCAACATATGCTGCCAAACATGCAATGTGTTTTTCATGAACATAAGCACTTATATCAGCAAGACAAAGCAAGCCACATTCTGCATCTGTTACAACAATGTGGCCTTATTGTGAAAGACTGCGGGTGTCTGCCAGCAGTCCAGACCTGTCTCCCATTGAAAAGGTCTAAACTGTAACACATTATGAAGAGCAAAATATGGAGATCCCAGACTTTTGGAAAGGTGATGGAACACAGTGGTACACATGCCAAAATACAAATGATCAGTTTGAACATGAAATAACTTGTCTCTGTTGTGTATTCAATAGCATGTAGATTATAAAGGATTTGCAAAATCACTGTATTCTGCATTACACAACGACCCATCTATATTAGAATTCGGTTTGTATTAAACTGCAGAGACCTAACACCGACATAATTGATGCATTTTATTATAAGGCATGAGTGTTGTTTGTATTGGCCGATGTAAACTTATTCTTTGATAATAAAAATTAACTTATTAGAAACTCTAAATTATGCAATGGTGCATCTCAATAAATTTGATTACGGCAGAGAAGATACTATATTCTAGTAAAAAACTAATTATAGTGAACCCCTGTATATTGGCAGTTCGGCATTCACATATTTGTGGATTTCTTTTTGAAAACCTATACTGTATCATTTGCTGAAAACTCATTCGCTTTTTTGTTCTCAAGTCAGTGTAATATGTATGACTTCATTGCCATCTTGTGGCATCTTGGTGCCAAGGAACTTATGTAAGTTGAAGTGAATTGAGGAGCTTCATTTAACCGTAGACGTGAGTAGTACTTTGCAACCATCTGGTGACATCCTCGAGCAAAGGAGATCCGAAGTTTCATTGAGATAAACGTATTACTTTTTGTTGCCATCTTGATCCATTAAACCTAATTAATAAAACCTAATGCCAGCGTGAATTGCCAAAAGGGCTCATTTTGCCAGATCCCCGCATGTGATATTCCATACAACCTGGATGACCCCCTCCACGTGTCATGAAGCGGACCTGGAAATATAATACTGGGGTTTGTTTTACGGGAGCGGATGCATCATTCATGTCAAAGATGGTCTGTGAGGTAAGAAGATCACCACAGACACAGATTGAAAATGACTTTTTAGGATGTTAAGATATTTGAAAACGTGCTGAAACTGTTTTAGTTTTCACACCATAGTCTGGCAACCCATCTAAGCAGCAAACGAGTTGGGAATGAATTATTTTTGCCATCAGCTGGTTGGTGTAGCAAATGGTCTCATGCTAAACTCTTGCTATTGGCTTTCTTTTGATTTCTGTGGCAGCCTGTCTTGCATCCAAAGGAATCCAACGAGCAGGTCAGTTTAACCCCGCAGATACATAACAGGAGATCAACATAAACCTGTTTGGGCATGTGTTATCATTGCAGAGTCTGATAAGGACGTTACTAGCATGACATCATGACATAGTGACATACAGACTTGTTTTCAGCCGAACAATTCAGAGATACCAAATCGGTGCCACGAGGGATCATCATCACGTGTGCCGTGGGAAATTATTTCACGAAAAGAGTCTAAAATCGATTTATTTATGACAACTCATATGGTGGTTGGCACATTTGCCTCCCAGTTCTGAAGTGTTGTGTTCAGATCTGGGCTGTGGCCTTCCTTGTGTGGCGTTTGCGTGTTCTCCCAATGCAAAAACTTACAGAATATACAGACAAGACTCATGAAGTTTGGGTTCAAAGACGATATAGTAATACGAAGAAAAGACACCCAAAAGGCCAAAGTTAACAACCATCATCAACAACCAGTTGATGTTTTCACACATTCAAAGAGTCAACGTGTTCAATTAGAAAGACACAACACAGCCGAATCTATCTTTATTTAACGCACGTACGTCTCTATTGTTGTTATTGCTACTACATCCATGACAGAGAGCGTCATACTGACTTACACCCTGTCGCACACGTCGCCGGAAATGGGGGGTCATGTGATCCGCACGTGTACTTTGAGCAAACAACCTCTCCAATTACGCGTCCTCGAATTTCAACCTCTCTGAGTTAACATGACAGGAAAACCAAAGGCCACCGAACAACCTGCATCATAATGCGGTTGCTTATGAATACTGTGCATACATTTCATTTATGTAACGTGATCATCTGTGAAATGACAGAGTTTCTGACAGGATGTTACTAACTTCAAGCAGGAGAGGAGGAAATTCAAATTGACCGTGAAATTAAAGTCTAGTAATATCCAGCGTTTGAAACAAGAAAATCCAATTAGACTAAGCTTCATATGAATATAGAAACCATAATATACAAATATACAAAATTATTAGCTGGGTTCTTTTTTTTTTTGTAGTGACAGTGTGCAAGGGGTCCAAATGCAAAAACAGCAAGGAAAGATTAATTAGAGGTGTGTGGGTTGGGGGTCTTAAATCCAGAAGCACTTATTTAGGATTCATTCAATAAATAAATTAAAATCCATATGGTCTGCTGACACTACTGTAATTTAAATGCTTAAAAAGAATTTCATCTATTCATGTGACATTTTCAATGCTTTTTTTTCAAAATAATTTATTGATTCCATGTGACCCTTATATGATCTTTATATTAAATATGAAGAATTAAATAAAATCTCAGAATATTTTCTTATACAGTACGTTTCTAATTCAACAAAAATGGAGTTGAGTTAGACTGAGGCTTAATATTCTGTCAGAAAATAAAGCGGTAATTTTGCGTCATTCAGAAAAGGCCTCTGTTCAGTTCGAACCACGGTAAGACTCTCACAGGGTGGAACTCACGCTGCACCGACATCAGATGCGTCCGTTGCTGTGCGTGCTACTTCGGCGCCCGCTAAAGTTATGAGAGGTGTAGTGCAGCTCGGCCACGGAGAATGTGGCTGCGGAGTTGTTGGAGGGAGGACTAGTGAGTCCAGAGGCCTCGCAGGCCAGTGCCACTTGCCTCAGGGCATCCAGGGAATCCATCTTGGCGCTGCGGAGCAGGTCGCTCTGACCCTGACGCAACATTAAGAGGACATCAATGTCTCTGCATGATTAGCAAAAACACTTTTGTTTAAAAAAAATTCAATCCCGGCATTGGTTTGAATTCGAGTCAAAATATAGTGTTGCACTCAATGTGAATTGAAACATGGCTTACTAAGAATATAAATAAATGAATACTGGTAAGAAAAAAAATGCTACAATGACAAATATCAAATTGACTTTCATCTTAACCCTTTAAGAGACAATGGTTACTAGAGTGGACAGCTATTCAAATGTTGTTTTCTCTTACATTCATTCATTCATTTTCCGATCCGCTTTTTCCTCACAAGGGTCGTGGGGGGTGCCGGAGCCTATCCCAGCTGTCTTCAGGCAGCAGGCGGGGGACACCCTGAATCGGTTGCCAGCCAATCACAGGGCACACAGAGACCAACAACCATCCACACTCACACTCACACCTAGGGGCAATTTAGAGTGTTCAATCAGCCTGCCATGCATGTTTTTGGAATGTGGGAGGAAACCGGAGCACCCGGAGAAAACCCACGCAGGCCCGGGGAGAACATGCAAACTCCACACAAGGAGGCCGGAGCTGGAATTGAACCTGGTACCTCTGCACTGTGAGGTCGACACACTAACCACTGGACCACCGGGCTGCTTCTCTTATATTAATTAATCTTAATGTCACAGTTGTGAATCAAAAACTACATTGGACCCATATGTCTGTTGCCTTCCACTGCCAAATTTTTTTCATGCCGAAAGACTGATTTAAAAAAAAAATCCTGATGTAGGTTAGAGTTATTTGTGCATGAGAAGGTTAATATTTGTGAACTGTATGAGTTTTACTTGCCGTACCTTGAGCACAGTGACGTTCCAGGTGAAACTTTCGACAGCTTTGCTCAGCTTGCATCCTTTCATTCCTTCCTTCTCCGCCAACCGAGACAGATCTTCATGGAATTCCATGCCTACAAAATACACCGTTACACACACAATCAGGTTATCTGGTTTGCGATCCAAAACGAGCTCTCGGTTGCACATCGCTTCAAACTGCAACCGCATTAATAAACATTGTGAAATGAATACCTCGCAGTGTTCATCACAAGTGAGGATTATGATTGTTTACCTTCTTTCTGCACCTGAGCAATCCTATCCTGGACCCCATCAGCATTTTCAATCAATTGTTTCTGGGCCGCAATCATCTGAAACCAAAAAATATATATATTGTGTTGAAAAAAGACTTATTAGCACAGTTGGCTGATTCACTCACCAAGCGACGATGTTGTTCCCATTAGTTTAACTCGATGTTCTTGCAACAAAGATCAGAATGGATGGTTCAGGGAAGTTGCATTTTCAAAACACACATGACCAAACCCAGCAAAAAAGTTGAGCTGGATGTCAACAATGCGAGCCAGAGGGAAATGTGATGTCACTTTCAGTTGACATCAGAGAGCTCTCTTGGCCAAAATGGTGGCCTCATGATAAAAATGGATTCATCGGCTTTTACTCCACTACCTTTGTTGCTATAAGATTTTCAAGTGGGAAAATGTATAAAAAATGAATGAACCTCAAACATTCCCCAAAAGGACTCCACTCAAAATTGTGCCTACTATAGATGGATGCAGGAGCTGCGATATGCAAAATAAAGTCCATAGCACAGTTCAGTATGTTGACACGATACACTTTCTACATGGGCAAGGGCAAAGTATTGCAACATGGAGCCATTCCACTTGCAGAAAGTGGAAGGGTTGTCACAGTGAGAGGGAAACCATTTGAGCAAGATTTTCAGTGAAAAATGATGTGACATTGCAATTACTCTTAATGCAGTATTTTGACATAGCTTTTTGATGAACAAAAAAAAAAACATCAGTCCCCTCCAAAAGTGGTTTAGTGGTTGGCTTCAAACAAAACGTGCTCTGTCCACAGTTGTTTTAACACCAAGAGATGTAAATACCACAAAATAAAAGCTGCACTTTGGAACTTTTGTCTCATATTTGTCTATCCCTTTTTCATGCACCAATAATGATAACCTGCATCCTGACAACACGATAAGTAGTAACCGCTGTCCCTGAAAGGGCTATTGTCTATTATACAAACAAAACAAAAGAATTGACCTTGCCGTTCCGATACATTTTATCTCGCCTAATATAGCATTTACTAGATGGGAAACTCACAATTTCTTCAACAAATCTAATCTCTGGCCTAAATGGAAATATTTTCCCACACCTTAATCAAGCACGGCTTTGAGTACTTGAAATCAAAAAAGGGCCTCCGCCATATTGTTCCCAACTTGGCTGCATACAATTGTCCCGAATTGTCATGGTAACTTGTGATGACGAACCAACTTCCAATGTCTCATCTACCCAAATGCAAATAGTTTACATGCTGGCTTTTTCTCGGTCTGATCATCTACACCACTGGTACTGTGAGGCAAAATATGAATCCGCCATGGATGCATGACAATGTGTGGAGGTGTAACAGCCGAGCGGTGACACAGGTGGGAGGGAGGCCTCCTGAGATGGAGAGGGAGCAGCTGGACGCCTGGGATGCGTGAGCTTGACGAGGCGTGTGGGTGACTGCTTCACGCGTGTCATCAAGCGTCTCTCTGCATACTCAATGCCACAAATATGTGTGTGTGTGTGTGTGTGTGTGTGTGTGTGTGTGTGTGTGTGTGTGTGTGTGTGTGTGTGTGTGTGTGTGTGTGTGGGATAGAAAGTAAAAGTCATGCATCGAGGACTATTAACCACCGTCACAGCTGAATTTGTGGAAACATAAATGAATCACTCTGGAATT
>CAAKHF010023961.1:101625-116751 GCA_901007745.1 Hippocampus kuda | reverse complement strand
TGTGTGTGTGTGTGCGTGCGTGCGTGCGTGCGTGCGTGCGTGCGTGTGTGTGTGTGTGTGTGTGTGTGCGTGCGTGCGCGTGAGTATGTGTGTGCCAAAGCTCAGGCTTGAGCACCGTGACGGAACATAAGTATATCCCTTCAAATAGATTTGTGCCATACTTGAATTTTAAAAAAATGCACTTTTGGTTTCATTTGCCGCCCTAATTTTCTTTCTTTTTTTTAAATTTTGTACATTTTTTTTAATAGTGTACATCTGTGGAACAATGAAGCTCGCAAACATTCAGGGAACATTCAGCTAAAACAACTTGGTGACAATGGACTGCGCTAAGTTGGTGTCATCGTGCGTGCGTGCCTGCATGCGTGTCTGTCCAAGCAGCATCAACAATCAAGTGAAGGTCAATTTTTCCAGCCTGTGGTTCATATCAATAAGGGCACACATCTGCTTGTGTATGTACACCTAAAAAAAAAAAATTGAAAAAAGGATTTTTGATACTATTGTCGAGATTTTGGAAATTGAGGAGAGCACTTTTTTTTTTTTTTTGGATGGACTTGAAGCGCTCTGGTTTTGTTTTTTATCCAACGGGGAGGACACATTTCCATCCATGAAATAACGGCTTTCTTTTTCCTAGAGTAGCTGTGGCGCGTTTTTTGTAAAATAATTCAAAATGATGAATATTGCCATTTCATCTTTTTTTAATGTACAGTGTGACATGTACATGAAAGTAAATATGTAAACTGATTGTAGGGATATCTCTCTTGGAATTTACAATTTGCCATGTTGACCAACTGTGGACTTTAAATGTGTTTTCATCGCACCGCCATTAAAAAAAAAAGCTTGCAGGTGGGGTTTCTGTGACTGCCACTGCACTCTGTGGTTCTTGTTTGCATTGTCCCATATCCATCCATTTTTTTGTGTCCAAGAAAATGGTGACCCTGTCTCCTCAAAAAGAATGGCCCAAAGATAAACCTCAGGTGTGTCAAACTCATTTTAGTTATGGGCCAATTTGGAGCTATGTCTTCCCTCGGAGACCACAAAATTATTACTTGTACACAACGAATAAATAGATGACTTATATAGATGAATAGAAAGTTTTGAAATCAATCAAGTCAATTTTCATAGTTTGTTCAATTATTGTTCAAGTGAGTGTAAATAGGGTAACAAAATTAATGCAAAATCTCAACGTTGTTTCTTACACATGAAAACTTGACATTTCTGGACAGATTTTAGCAAGTTGACACATATGATTTGCTTTCGCAGTCCACTTAAAATGACCTGGTCGGCCGGATCTGGCCCGCGGGTCTTGAGTTTGACACCAGTGCTCTAAAACATGTTCAAAAATTGTGAAGTGTCTTTATACTAGGAACTGCGACATCATTCATAATCAGTACTGAACAGTACCAGTTTCGTAAATGTAAAACAAAGTGAGATAATATAAATTCTCTGTGCTTTAAATGTGGCATTTCCTTCAAAGATCGTAATTTTTTTTATTTTCGTAATATATCTATATATGATCACATACTGTATAGAAATATATAACAAAAGTCAATAATTGTCAATGAAGGTCAGAGGCCAACAACACGAGCCGCGTTCCAGTCTTGTGTGTGACCCTCAGCAAGACGAAACGCTCAATCTTCGTGTTAAGGACATGAAAGAGTCAGACACTCGTTTCCTCGTAAGCGTGCCAAGAAGCCACTGGGAGCGATTGAATACACAGCATGATGCGATTAGGCTCACGATGTTCGAAGAAGCCGCATCCATTCGTCAGCATCAGCTGCCCTTCACTTTCAAAGGCTCGCTTTTGTGCTCATCAAAGCATTTCTACAAATTCACTACAAATTGATTCGCCTCTGACAGCTGACGCTCATGACATTAGAAACCAGACAGCTGCAGAGATGCCGCAACAACTTTAACGGCAAATTAAGGATGCTCAGTGTTGGTTAATCCATCCATCTTCTAATCCGTTTATCCTCACGAGCATCTCAGGGGCGTGCTGGAGCCTATCCTAGCCGTCTCCGGGGCAGTAGGTGGAGGACACCCTGAACTGGTTGCCAGCCAATCGTAGGGCACACTGGGACATGCAACCCATTCACGCTCACTTTCACACCTTGGGACAATTTCGAGTGTTCCATTCACCTGCCACACATGTTTTGGGAATGTGGGAGGAAACCAGAGTACCCGGAAAAAATCCACGCAGGCCCGGGGAGAACATGCAAACGCCACACAGGAAGGCCGGAGCTGGAATCGAACCCTGCACCTCCGCACTGTGAGGCACATTTTTTTCCAACAACGATACAACCAAAGAACGCCGTTAGGGGGCGCTGATGTTTGGCTCTGCGGACTACAGAAATTACATTCATTTTTTTGGTCCTGAACCAAATAATGCGTTTGTTTGTCAAAACTGATTGTGACGTTTATTTTACCCAAAATGTTTTTTATTAAATTTTATTACCTAAAATTTGCTTTATTTTTGCTGAGTGAAAATTATGTATAGGTTATACAGTACAGTAATTTGATTTTGTTGCAGTGGAATGAATTGGTGTGGATGTTGCGGAAGGTCAGCAGTTTGGGGGTCTTTTTTTTTTTAACAAACCCCTTACAACATAAAATTGAACATGACAGCAATCCTAATTTCCCTGTTTTTCCGTCTGAAGAGGGATTTCACCTTTGATCTCAAGGTCAAGTTCTCACGGACTTCGCTCAAGCCACCTCCAACACCCGACGACGTATATCCACATCTAGCTTATGCTTTTTTTAAACATTTATCTCAACAACTGGGAAATTGCATGTGGGAGCTAAACAGAAAAGGAATGGCAGGGAACAATAAGGCTTGCAGTATATTCATTTGTTCCAGTGGGAAGCATGGACAAGTCTGTCGAATCTCAGATGTCACATGACAAGACAGAGTGGAAAAGTATTTCAATGGCAATAACATCTGACTTGTAACAGATCCTTTTATTTAAAAAAGGTATTTGTGTAGATGCAGACATTAAATACAGTCTAAAATGTATCTTATCTTTCTTTTTTTTGCTCACAATACTTAACGGACGACATTTAAAAGTTGCATCGAGTAACATTTTCTGTGAATGAGTGGCAGTTAGCATGTCAAAGTGGAGGACATCTATACAGATAAAGAATAAAACAAACATCTTTGCAAACATCTGGATCCCCTCATAAATTACATAAATCCCCACACGAGAACAAGGACAAAGACATGGGTCACAATTTTTGGCTATCGAGCGTCCTTTCATAAATATGAGGAAAAAAAAAATATTTTGATGACCACCATCCCCATGACGTGTGCATTAGTTTGTCAGGAGTGTTTTCAGTTCGAGTCCTCCAGGCTGCTGCTTTTCTGTTCAGAGTCGTAGTTGCACAGGCGGACCATGATGCTTTGCAGGCCGGGCTCCACGATGCCGAGCAGGGGCCTCTGGGAAGGGTCGCCGTTCCAGCAGGCCTCCATCAGCTGCCAGCACTCCTCGTCGAACGAGGATAAGCGTTCGGGTCGGGCACCTGGAGGCCACATGGGGACATGGAAGTGACTAAAACGGGTGCTTTTCCAGAATAAATTTTAAAACGTTGGGATTTGTGAGTGACGTAACGATCCCATGAGGATGAAAAAAAATCCACAGGTGCCTTTAGCTATGAGTGACCTGAGCATGTTTCAATCTAAAGCATCTATCAATGCGTCTATCGAGGACACCTGATCACCTTTTTTGACATTATTCCAGAGTTGGTCCTTGCTGGAGCATTTCTCAAAGGCTTCCGGGAGTTTTACGGAACCGGTGCACAGGTACCAGAAGAGGATCCCGAAGGCATAAACGTCAACAGAGTTGTCATATTTTCCTGTGAGCAGGCGGCAATAACAGGAGAGGCATGTATTTGTATTCATTATGTTTGGGGACAGTGTGACAAAAAAGCGACGGTACCCGTAAACAGCTCCGGTGCCATGTGGATGGGGGTTCCGACAATGCTGCCGGACATCATGGCCTCTGGTTTACAGAAGCCCAGGTCTGTGATTTTGGCCCGGTTCTGCTTGTCCAGCTACGATGTGAAAGGAAGGAAAGAATTAAGGACAACAGTCAAAACAATAAGCACTCTCGCACAGAAGCTGCAGTCGGCCACAGCTCACGGCCAGGCACTCACACGCCAACATCACACCACCAGGCCCCGCCTCTTAATGGCACATGACTAATACACCGATACTACAATCAGTACAATGTTTTCTTGGCATTTAATGCTTGTAATTTATTTTGTCTTCAAAATACATTTATAATGTGTGGATTTTTTTTTTTTTTTGTAAGTTGAAATATGTTTATAGACTGTGGTGCAGGGGATAAAAATGCATAAATATTCACCTTTAAGAGACAACTGTACATAATTTAAATCACGAAACAAGTTTAAACTAAAATGGCAATATTTTCCCATTTACAGGATATATTTTGGAGTGCACTAAATGTCACTTTGACATAGCTAAATACATCATACGTATTTCCTCAAACGGTACACCACGGGTGTATTTGAAATGATGAGTGTATTTGAGATGAGCGGGTACAGCGCAATCATGGGTGTGAAGGGAGCTTGACACGTCGCTCAACGATGATTCGTCAACAGAACAAGAACAAATCTTGAGTGTTCAAATGGGACTGCAATGTGTAAGTCAGAGAAATAGTGGCAGTGTAGTGGTGTAGTTTTTAGGTCTTAATCTTCTTTTATCTTCACAACGTTTACATGACACCACAAAACAATTGCACTGCTGTGTGGTTGAATAACAATGACGTGAGTATGAGTCAAAAATATCCAGGGTCTACTCAGATGACCAACAAATTGGTTAATTCGGACATCCAAACGCCTTCAAATGCAATAACACAAGTGGGCTTGTCAATTTTAACTCTCGCTCGTGTTCGCACTTACCAGAACATTTTTGAGCTTGATGTCTCGGTGCAAAAGGCCTTGACTGTGCAGGAAACGGATCCCCTCCACAACATCCAGCGCAATCTGAAGCCTCTCCCTCAGTGACAAACCAGCCTGACATGAAACAAAACAGAAAAGGAACATGACTTAAGTCTACGAAGGACTTTTTAAATTCTTATGAATGGCACAGACAAGGGAGAAAAAAAGTGAGACCAAAAATAAACTGGCAATTTTCCACCTTTTGGGGGAGAGATTAGAATCATAACAGGGACAGGAAGGCGAAAGGTGAAAGTTTGACGGCAGAGACTCATTTCTTCTGGCAATTGTCACACAAGTGCATCTAAAGAATCGTTAAAAAAAAAAAATCAGTGAAAGGTTTCATAGATTCAAAAACTATCAAAAATGTTTTGTTTCTTGAGCTGAATTATGAAACAGCTGCTGTTTCCCGATTTGAAATGACCAGTGAAATTAAATTTTCCCTGATGTTCTAATTTGTTGAGCTGCATCTGTATTTTTAACATCACGCCAGACTTTAGGCTGACGTCATTTGAAGCAGCGGTCCTCAATCACCGGGCCATGGACTGGAACTGGTTCGTGGGACATTTGGTACCACACAGAAATACTGAACAAGAAACATTTCATTGATATTCAGAGTGTGAAAGGATTTTTGTTTAGAGAATCAAGTGCAGCAGCCACCTGTGGCTCTGCATTAAAAACTCAAACTGCTCATTTCGGGCATGTGATACATTTGTTAAAAAAAACAAAAACAAAAAAAAAACAACCTAGAAGCTACCAAAGATAAATGAAAAAAATTTTTTTGGACAGTTTGTTCCTCGAAAAGGTCAGAACGGCAATTTGTGAGACAGACGAGGAAACAGCCTACAAATTCCAAGAAAAATTTTATCGCTACATGTGACTGTCACGCACCAAGCGCATTATTTTGGCTAGCAAATGAGGCAATGAAGCCTTCAAAACCTCTGAAAAAAAAGCACTATAATACCAAAAAGTAGACTGGAAATAAGTAACACACTAGAGGAGGATTCGGTGTTTCCCATGACCCCCAGATGGGATCGACTCGTCAAAGAGGAACGAGTTTATAGCACTCTTTAGTGTCACCTTGAGGCCGGTGTAGAGGTCTCGGTGCAAACGCTCCATGATGAGCAGCACGGCAATGCTGGAGCCCTCCCCGTAGGTGTGGTCGATAACGGAGCCGTGGAGGTCGACGAGCCGCTCGTGCTTGGGCAGCGACCTGAAGCACAAAGTGTCACATTTGTTGTCACGGCGAGTCCAGCTGGTAAGCGGGCTTAGCATTCCTCAGCTTTGTGACGCTTCGAGCAACCACGTGCAGAGAATACACTTGGCACAATCTGCTGATGCATTCGCAGAAAAGCATCAACAGCCCCAAATTGGATTTTTTTTTAGCAACAGAGGCGTTGCAAGGGCACTGATCACATGATATGAAGGGCTGCTTTTAAAGACGGCTCAATTCGCGTGTAAAAGAATTAGAAAGACCATTCGGACTTTTTGAAATCCAAGAAAATGCTTGAGACTCTGATGTTCCGAACTCGCCTTGTGTAGTGAAACTCCAAAGCCAGGTCGTTCCAGTGTTTATCATCCGGTGGCACTACAGACTTCAGGGCACATGGGTAGCGGCCCCCCCAACTGTCGCACAAGTACACCACTCCGTACTGGCCGCGGCCCAGCTCACGGCCTATCTTTGGTTTACCTGTTAGAAAAGACAAATGTCATCTGTTACAAAGAAAAAAAATAATACGGGCAAAAAGGAATGTTGATGGGAAGTCAAATCACAAATTTTACTTTCACCTTACTTATTTACCTTTTTATTTTTATTTTTTAATCTTGCAGGTGACAAATATTCCATATATTTAAAAAAAACCTCAAAATAAACCGATAAAAATTCAACAAAAAAGAAGCATTAAAATTAAAATCCTGGTCTAAAAACAAATTAAAACAAAAAAAAATAAAATGTGGTAACATTTTACGATTAACACCCTGCTCACCATGCAGCAGCACGTCTCGGAGGGAGCGGCTCTCCAGTGAGAGGCGGGCCAGTCGTGGGGCATGGTCCTTCCTCACGCGCAGCCACAGGTCCTCGGTGCGCTCCAATCGCCCCGTGTGACCTTCCTCCAGCTGCGAGCGGATACACAGAAAATGCCACAGGGTGAGCATTCACAAGTTGTTGTTTGTCATGATGACTTCCATTCATCAACCCCTGCGGTGCGTTTTCTGGAACAAAGACTTGCCATGTGTGGTGGCTTGGCTGGTTCCTTTTATGAAACTAATTAATTGTAACTTGATCACCACGGCGCCCCCCATTTCTCACCGGCAAGCAGTATTGACCTCCCTGACGTTGTCGTCGTTTGTCAAATTAATAAATGCGGCCTTCCTCGCCAACACAAACTTACAGGGATGAATGTTATTTTTCTAAGTCGACAGCCACCATAAATCAATGTTTGTCCAAGCATCCCTTTTCAGAAATTCCCTCCTACAGGTTTGTGCTCTCATCCGTCTTGCTGCAGACCCTCGAAGTTGGCATGAGAGCGGCTTTGAAGCCAAGTTCACACCAGCACTGGATTGCAGCAGGTTTCAGATGAGGGGGCTGCTCGATTATGAAAAAAATATTCATCACATTCATTTAGGCATTGATTGAAATCACGATTATTCAAACAGTCATTTATACTGGGTACAAAACGAGAAATTGTTTAAACGTAAAAAAGATTAAGACAAATCAAATTCTTTGAAACACTATAATTGTGTTAGCTCCTTTTGGACCGAACAAAACCTTTACAGTTATTTATTTTTTAAAAGGTTCAAAATTCAAATATGGTTTCCTTTTATGAACAAACATAGTCCATTAGACTTGCTTGAAAAGCACTATTTTGGAACATTTGAATAACAATTTCAATCGGTCTTTCAAGTGCAAATTTTCAACTCAAGTATCCTCACGATAGCATTAGACATCATAAAATGAATGAATGAATGAATAAAGATAGCTAGCTAGCTAGCCCCGTGTGGCCTTCCTCCAGCTAGCTAGCTAGGTAGCTGGAGGAAGGCTAGCTAGCTATCTTGATTCATTCATCTATCTAGCTAGCTAGCTTGCTAGCTAGCTAGATAGATATATCTGGTCGTCTTTGTTGCTTTGGTAGGTTAATCAGCTTTGATAATCGAAAATTATTCACAGATAGAGAGGCAAGGAGAGCGAGGCGGAGCTTATTTTAAGCAGCATAGTTTTTTTTTCAGGATGACCTTGCGAACTAGGATGAATGGAGAAAATAGACTACGCACGAATGAAACACAGTTTTACAGTCAATATAAGAAAATCCTCTAGAATTGAATCAGTGATTTGAGGTTTGTTCTCTCAGAGTGCTGGTTGTAAAGATGTGAAGTGATTTTCTGTATTTGAGGTAAATGTAGGGGCAAGGTGCAAAAGGAGACGTGGACATGTTAACCTGACGCAGGGATGCTGCAAAAGCCTCATGGGAGCTGTTGAGGCGGGTTCTGAACTGGGAGCAGATGCTTCGGGCCAGTTTGGCAGCACTGAGACTTTCGATGGCGTCCTGGGCCACTTTGCGCTTCCATTCGTGTGAGATGGCAGGTGGGTTCACAAATGTTATCCTGTGAATGATCTGAAAGAGGCACATGATCAAACTGGAGGCGCGGATCATTACGTTGATTCGAAATGTGACGTTTTCTCGAATGGGTCACCTGTTTTATTTGCTCCCACACGAGTCGCGTGACGGAAGATCCCGAATGAAAGGTGACCTCGACGTGATAGGCAGCGTTCAATAACTAGAACAGATACACAGATGCAAGATGACATGAGTTCGTTGCGATCATCCATAGTTTGTTACACTGACTTTGTTGCTTGTCTGCTTCTTCTTCTGTGTGATGTACGACTAATGTCTGTTTAGGCACCTGTTTGAGGTGATTGGAGGTGATGTTGTGTACGGACGATTCGATGTGGGACTTCTCCAGACTGTTGAGACATCGCTCCAGTGTTCCCACAAAACTCTCTCTCAAATAGTCCACAGAGCTGATGAGCTTGTTGGCCACAGCCTGATTCAGACGCAACACAATCAGCTCCTGGATCTGGTGGATGCAAGACTTGATCTCCTTAGACGTAACAGGCTCGCCATTGGTTGTGACTATTATGTCTGTCGTCAAACAAAAGAACAGCACTTTAAAGTTAGCAATTACATACACTTTCCATTTCATATGTGTGTGTGTGTGTGTGTGTGTGTGTGTGTGTGTGTGTGTGTGTGTGTGTGTGTGTGTGTGTGTGTGTGTGTGTTTCTAAGTGCATTCAAGCAACACTTCTTTATATTTTTATGACAATTAAGAATCTTTATTCTCTAAAAGTGCAAAGCATGAAGTCAACTCGCCTTCGGCAATCATCCAAGTACGTTTTGCAGTACGCTACGCATCCAAGGGTCAGATCGGTACTTTTATTTTAGTTCTTGTTGTCATACAATACATCTTTATTTATGTAGCGCTTTCATAACAGTAAGCGTGAATGCATTCTTTAGGCTTGTATGACTGTCAAGAATGTTAAAATATTACTTAAGATAGTGATATGTATGATCTCGTGATGTGTTTAATGAACATGGTGGCTAGCTATATTATTTTTAAAATAGATGTAAAAGTTATTAAATGCACACACACAAAAAAATAAAGTTTATTATAGACAAAATATAAACTTTTTATGGCTGCAAATGGCATGCATGTGGAGTATCACCTTAAATATGCTTTTAAGTAATATGAACGTGAATAAAACCAGCATTCGAGAATTGATTACATTTTATCGCAGCGATGGTTGGAACCACTTCACATGGTATGCTATAAAATATCAAGCAATTTTTCCCCCCTTCTGATCCCACATCTGCCCCTCCTCTCTCAGATTAAAATTGCAGCTAGTAATGGCATCCCTCCCCCCGAATAACCTGAGAGGATTAGTCTTCCATGTCACAACCACCCTCTTCCAGGGCAAACCCTTTCCATTCTAAAACCGCGAAACACCCAGTTCAAAAAAAAAAAAAAAAAAAACACGGGTGGGGTGCAATTGTCGAAATAAGGTCAAATGTTGGCAAACAAACGGTGATATTTATGAGGTTATTTTTATGAGACTGCGAGCAGAAAGACAAGTGGGTCTTTTCATAACTCGCCTGGTGTAAACTAACTCACCCGTAAACTCCAAGTTGGCAGCATCCTCAAGCAATTGCTCCTTCATGCTGCTAAGTGTCTCCACAATCATTTCTTTCATCTCTTCTTGTTTGCGGTTAGCAATCGCCATGAGGGAGGTGAACAATTCCCCTTCTTTCTCACGGGTGTATTCCAGCCTGCGGGGGGTTATCTGCAGGTCTCTTTGCATGTCAAAGGCCTGCAAGGGGGGGGAATGTGTCAGAAAGGACAAATGCTGCTGCTTACTGTTTGTTTCATGTGCACGTTAAAGACAAGCTCTTGCCACGAACGGTCATATGTTTATCAGGCAGAACTTATCTGACCTGGTTTATGAAAAGATCGAGGCAGCGACAGTGGAGCCCGTTGAGCAGGCTGGCGGCCTCCACCTGTTGGTTTTGTAGCACCTGGCGTGTAAACGGCACCAGCAGCCTGTGTAATCTTTCGAAGGCTTCACCAAGCATGCTTTGCGGCTTGGCACCCGGGACGGGCATCTGTGTGGGGGCCCCGCAGGAGCAATTTCCCGTCGGGCCGCTAAGAAAGCCGAGGGAGAGCAGCTGCTTATGGAGAGCGCTCTTCTCCCGCTCCTTGTCCTTCTCTGCGCGGCGGCTGGGCTCCGGCGAGGCTGCGGGCATCGTGTCGGGGAGGCGGATGAAACAGATGGGAAAGGAGAGCATCTCTTTGACTTTCCAAAGCTCGGCCACCTGCTCCGCGTTTAAGGAATCCTCCTTGGTGGCATACAGTATGATCGGGATCACATTCCGAGTACAGTCTTCGAGGGCCTCTTCCATAGGCTGGACGCTCGCACAAGGCACCACCATGACCTTTGCTTCCTGATGAGGAAACACAAAAAGTTGGGTGCATTTACAACTGATAGCCAGAAATGCACATCCCTTCTCCGAGCTCCCCGCAAAATCATACAAAATCATACATTACTAAAATACAAGTCCCACTTTTTGGGTCATAGTTTGGCTGGTCCTGCGATTTACACTCAGGTTTGACTTCAGTCAGGGTTTGCTTGGAGAGCACTAAAAAAAAAAAAAAAAATAAAAAAAAAAAGCATACAACGTGCTGTACATGGAGTAAAATCAGACATAAAAACAACGACCAGTTTAACAGACATTGTAGTGTATTATCACAATCAGTATTCAATACCACTAATATACATGTCAATTGGTTTTCATCTTTTAAATCAAGCATGTTGCTACTACTTTTCTCTGTTGCGTGTCAGACATTTGCTTTCACTTAACAGGGACTATAAAGAAAACGGTGTAACCAACAAACTTTCTTAGAATATCGTCTCAATGTAAAGAAAGGGTCATCCACAACACTTCATGAATCAGATTACGTTTTTACCTAATCTGGTTAATGGGAAAAGCGCAATGAATTTAACCTCATTGGCTGAGGTAATTACCGTACGTACTAACCCAAATTCCAGATCAGTTCCACACAACCTTATAAAATTGTGAAGCAGGCATGAGGCATAAATGTCACTGTATTCGTTTGAGAAGCTGAACGAAACGTCATTTTAGGGACAGTTTCTTCGGTCATTTTGAAAGAAAAAAAAGTTGTTTAAAAAAAGTGCTTTAAAGTCTCTACAAAGAAAGAAGTGAGCAAAATTGTTTTCACCCTGAGAACAAGCGCTTCAGATAATGAATGAATGACATTTGAGGCACTGTATTTGCAGTATCATCCCACAAAGGAAATGGGTACTGGTATCTATTAGCAGACTCGCACTTTCTGTGCGGCAATAAAAGTTATTTCAACAGTTACATAGTGAAAGGTAGCACCAAAATCTTTTAGTAGCGGCTAAAATTAAGTTGAGGCAGTAAATGTATATGTGGAAACCACTGCAGCTGGGATATTTTATTTAATGGAGCTGATCAATGATGTGAATTAAAGCTCATACTTAAAGATGATACAGCCGATCAAAAACTGTGCATAAAATGCAAAACAAATCGGCGGATGCAATCCAGCCAATTATATCTGTGTAAAGTCAACTTTCTTTTTATTACTGTATAGGAGAGGTTTTTTAAATTATAATTTGAAAATGTAATTTAAGGCGACATCGACCAGCCAAACAAGTGTGACTATGTAAGTCAATCTGATAAGAAAAGTGACGTAAACAAAAAAACTGTACAGCTGCAATTCTAAGATAAATATTTTTTTAAAATTTAATTAAATGAATGATAATTGCTGTTTACTATGCCATGGCATACACGCAGTTTTAGCTCATTGTTGTTTTATGACGAACCGTTTGACACTAAGCAGCCATTTAAGTGAGAAGTCTCGAACAAAGTTGATGTTCAGCTAAAGAATGAGATTATCTCCTTTGACAGGGAGTGGAGAGCAAAATGAGAACACAGAGTGCATATTTGGCTTTTGAACGTGTACAGAATGCTAACCATTTAGTTACTTTAACCTAAAGTGGTAAATATGCATTAGCATTACTGCTAGCCAACAGCAGCCACTCTTCGAGCTCATTAAAATAAAACGTGTCAAGTGGTAAAATGTAAAGGATAACTAGAGCAGTATTTATTTTCTCGCGGTTGTTCGTGGTTGCTCATTCGTGTACTTTGTAGTTTAGGTGGACAACATTTTTGTCAGAAAAAAATGTAATTTTCAATTGAGTATGATTTGTATCTGCATATATGCTTTATTGTTGTATATATGTTAGTTGCTCCATGTACAGCACTTTGTATGCAGCAATGACTGTTTGAAAGTGCTCTATAAATACTGTTGAGTTGAGTTTAGGACAAAATCAAATTTTCATTATGTAAACGTACGGAATGAACTGATTATATCCGATTCCACTGTGAATTCATGTTGTATCTGTGGAAAGGCAGCGACCGTTACCTACTGGAGATTTGCCGAATAAATAAAAACAGAGGTCGTTGATGGTAAAGGGGCAGACATAGCAACACAAAGGAGACAGTCAGTGCCATCCCCAAGAAACACGAACTGAGCCGCCTTTCTGGAACAAAGATAGCCTGCAAGCATCCAGAGAAATACAGTGTTTGAATCTCTTTAACTCAGTTGATCTCACAAAGACCCTGAAAGAAAAACCTCAGTGTGGCTGTTTTTTTATTTCTTAATATATTATTTGAATTATTTTGGCAGGCAGGAGGGGAAAAAAATCATTTTGTTGCAGACGCACAGCTGCCAGTGAGGAATATATAGAGGGACAAAAGATGTCCACGGTCTGGGATCATTTTAAACTGTGGGGGGGGAGCATCTTCTACTACATCGTCGTTCCCGGTTAAATTCGTGTGGGTGCGAGTTAGAAGCTTCTCCAGCTAATTTCTAGCTTCCTCTTGCGGTTAACATGGTCTCTAAGCATTGATCGAATGTCAGTTCAAAGTAACATTATTATTGTGAGAAATGTGAACAACAACAAAAAAAAAGATCAAGCAAACATGAAGTCGCTGGATGATTTTTTTTCATAAATCCTCCTTATATTCATTGTCAGAGTGCCATCGAAGCAGCCATTAAAGGCTGCGAGGAATACTTGAGCTGGCAAGAGAAAAAATTAAGATGAAAATGTTAACTTTGAGGCAAATAGCATGTTAATATACATGAACCCGCGACCCTAATGAGGATGAAGCGGTTCGGAAGATGAATGAATATACATGAATGTTAGCCAACAGAAATATATTTGTACGCTTGAGGCACGCCAAAGTGGGCGATGTGAAAGCCAAGCCGGGAAAGTGCGAGGGGTAATCGATTTTAAAAAGGTACTACTAAGTCCAAAATAAAAGGAGTCCTTTTTTTTTTTAATGGATTTTTGCTTACAGTATGACACAGTACGATTATCGAGCACTTCAAGACATAAGACTATTTCATTGTTTCACCAAAATAAAGTTGCGGGCGTCAGCTGTCCTGTGTGTATTCGTGGAGCGCTGTTATGTACATTTAAAAGAAATATGGCGACAGCTCGGGACCCTTTGTCCTTTGGATGCCAAAATAGTCCTCCTCGTCCCAGCGTGGCTCTAACTAATTAGCAAGTGTCTCCTTCATCTGCAGGGGGCCGCGACTGTGGCGGCAGTGTGTGAATACCGCAGCGAGCAGAGAGATTCTGTGCTCCACAAAACTGACCAACAACACACTAATCTCTCTTTCATTGAGCAGAAACCTCAGGCTGGTTTAGTCCCTAAGAAGGAACATGTGCTCATTAAATGGCGCGTGAAAATCTTCCACAGCTTCTTGAAAGCAAAACATCCAGGCATTTCCATCAGCGCCGGCTGACGACATTCATCAACTTCAAATGCACAAAATTGGAATCAGAATCTAATATTTTTTTCCTAATCTCTTGATAAAGAATTCAAGATCAGATTCAAGATCAGAGTGAAAACCGTATTTGGGCAGTGACCCAAATAAGGGATGATTCTGAACAACAATGAAAAATATTCCAGCAGTGACTTTCAACTTATTTTTCATCGCTGTGCCCCAAAGGTAATAGCGAATAATGCCAATTTTATCCGGAAATTTGCACCATGTCACTTTTCTCGCTACACAGGTACAAAACATTTCTTCCAGATGCCAAAGATTCTGTTGTATCTATGGCAACTTCTTCATAACCAAGGGAATTTTTTTCCCCCTCGACACAACCTAGTCATGTGAATCACACCAGACCAGCAGCATTACGTAAGGGGGTTAGGCGGGTGGGCTGCCCAGGGGCAGGCACAAGGCCTGGCGTCTCCGAGTTTGACACGAGTGGTTTGGAGTGTCTGGATGACAAAAATTTTCCGCGTCACACGTGACAGAGCACTGACCATTCCAAAATCGATTCACTTCCCCAAGCACATTGGGATTTTCGGCTTTCATCAGAGTAGGTCTGTTAAACTGTGAGCAAGAAGACTAAAAGTTTCCCACATCGCTTCACCAGTTAGCCAAAAGAAGTGAAGCATGTACAGTATTCCAGAAAACAAAAGCACATTGTAACGTATTCGTTGTGGATGGTGGTTGTTGAATGACCATCACTGACGACAAGATTTCTTAATTAGAATGTTACTAAAA
>CAAKHF010023961.1:55052-100989 GCA_901007745.1 Hippocampus kuda | reverse complement strand
GACCCGCGTCCGGGCAAGGGAAACTGAAGTCCATTAATTTTTCTCGTCATAAGGGGTCTTTGAGCCGTGCTTTGTCTGGTCCCTCACCTAGAACCTGTTTGCCATGGGTGACCCTGCCAGGGGCATAAAGCCCCAGACAACTTAGCTCCTAGGATCATTGGGACACACAAACCCCTCCACCACGGTAAGGTGACGACTCACGGAGGGAAGTGAAGCATGTACAGTATTCCAGAAAACAAAAGCACATTGTAACGTATTCGTTGTGGATGGTGGTTGTTGAATGACCATCACTGACGACAAGATTTCTTAATTAGAATGTTACTAAAACCGCATGATTCAAATTTAAACCAAAACCATGATGGGGGGAAAATAGGCCTCATAAGTCAAGCAGAAAATGAGGTCGAATCACCATCGTGCCTGACGTCATGTGAGATGTCGACTTGTCTTGTGAGACTTTGACTAAGTGATGACGTTAAAGCTTAACTCCACAATTTCCAAGGCATGACATATTTCACAGAGCACATTGACATCATCATAAAGTTCAGAAAATATGGGACAAGAGTGACACGACCCATGGAGTGGGGTTCCCTCTAAAAATGGATGAAAAAACAAGAGGAAAACTGGTCAGTTGGGCTGCCTCAAGGCCAATGGCAACAAGGAGATTATTGAGGCTTGAGGAGAGATTTCTGGCAAGCATCGGCTGTTTAGTACATGTGACAACAATCTCCCGACAATATATCAAAAGTGGTGGCGGTGGCGAGGATGTTTTTCTTCAGCTACAACTGGGGCCTAATTTTCAACAGTTCCAAAAGTTCACAAAACCTTCAGACTTCCGTGAGAAAGAAAAAAAAAATGTCTAAAAGCCTACAAGAAAAGCTGAATTTTATTTGGGGTTAATCGGGGTCACTTTAAATTGTGGCCGTTGTGTCCCGACTACCATTTAACACTGGCGTGGGCAATTAACTTTGCAAATGGGCCACGTGAGAAACTGGAACGCTTGCCAAGGGCCAAGTCAACATGCGAACCTCGACTTTATTCAATACTTTGTATTTTTAATGTATTGAGAAAATTAATAGTGTCTTTTTTTTTTTTAAATAGAGAACTCTACGCCCAAAAATGGACGGTCTAGGAAACTGGAGATTTGTGTCCAGTATTATCAAGCCAAATCCTCCAGGCCTGCTCCCCTCCAATGTGAAGGAAATGTTAAGAACATTAGGATGTTGTTGTTGTTGTTTTTTTGTCTCTTTTATGGAAAAACAGTTGCTAGAGGAGTCGGAAAAGTCACAAAATAGAGAAAAAACGTTGCTAAATTGGCAACACCGTCGACAAAGCTCTTGCTGACTATTTCGCTTGTACTAACATCCACATACGAACGGGGGGGTGTCGAACTTTCATAGTGTACATCCCATAGTCAGCTGTTTAGAGGGGTTAACAGGCTAGTGAGAAAAGACTCACCTGCCAGGCACACAGCATAATGCCTCCCCCTTTCCTGTTCATCAGCCTTTCACCAAAGAGTGAGTGCAGATGCAATTTTCTATTGTTGTTTGTTTAGTTGTACTGCACAGTCCACGGTGCTTTATTGATGTTTCTTTTCATGTTGACTCTGGCTGTGAAATATGTTTTGTTTGGGGGGTTTTTGTGTTTTGTTTTTTTACATTTGGTTTTATTACACAGATGAGAACAATTATGACAGCTAACAATCTTTAAATGCTGCCGGCACGTTTATATGATGTCGACATGCAAACCCTTGGGAAAGGATTCATTCCAATTATAAACGAGAGAGGGAAAAATTGAAAAACATTTTGAAAATACAACTTGGAAGGGGAACATCTTCACAGAATGGATTATGGTTATCTACAGGGGGTTCCACTTGACAGCAAAATACAGCTTGGCATAAAACGCACGTGGAAAGAAAACATGTCACTCTTCAAACAATTGAATTTCATCCATTGTTTGCAAAGTGAAAAAATTCCAAACATTCCTCAAATATTAACTCAGTCTAAATAAATAGAAGCTTGTAGGGACGTTCATGTGTGATTTTGCTCAAATCGAATGATATTTCCCAAGGCCGCTTCATTTGCTTTACATCAATAGCCGAAAGTAAAGGGAATGTTGTAAACTGACGGTGATTCGGTTCCTAAAACCCTACCTGAAGTAAAGGGTGATGCAGGGTGATCTCCAGCTCAGCGAGCCTGTGTGCGGGGTCCTCGCATTCCTCGTGGATCTCCAGGTCCTCAAGTGGCACCGTATCCCAACGGCCGCGGTTCGCCGCCAACTGGTGCACCAGCTCGTACTGGCCGGGCAACGCCAGACTAAGTCGCGTCTGTCTCCCGTGGGTGAAACACAACTTCCGCCTCTTGCACGGCGTGCCCTGGACACCTCCGCAAGGTTCGCCGGCCTCGGGTCCCAGCGGCAGCAGTCTCTCGCCCAGTAGGCAGTTGAGTAGTTGATAGCGGGCAGTGCAGTTCTGCCCCAGCACCAAAATGTATGGGGCAGCGCCCACATTATTGCGCAGGAACTCTTCTTCGTGGCTTGGGAAAGCGATGCAGCTTAATTGCCCTGTGGAGAGACACAAAATAAGAAGGTCCGTTTAACCGTAATCAATCATTATGTCCACCGCTACAGTGAACCACCGTTTATCGTGGGATGGTAGATACGTTCAAGATCCACACACGGTGGCTTAAAATCTGCAACACAGAGAGACCATATGAAAAACTTTCGACAGTTTTGGGATCATGCATCTCGTTATCCAATCGTGGGATTCGATGTCATTCTGTGAAGCACGCACAGTTCAATATTAATAACGTCTTTCGTTCCCTGTCTTGGGTGAATTCCGTTTTGTGACCACAGTCAGACCTTGAAACAGTCGTCCCACTGAAATCAATGGAAACACCATAAATTCATTTCAGCCGAAAATTGAAGTTGTACTTCCCTTTTTTATGAGTGCATGGTTAAAAATTAAATAAGTAAAAGCACAATGTTAAGAAGAAAAGAAGACAAAATAAACACATCGTCGACCCATACTGCAGATGAGTCGCCAAAGTATCTAAAAAAAACCTTCCCAAATCAGGAAACTCGTAAGTCGAGGTTCCACCGTTTCATGCTTTGCTGCGTTTTGTGCAAAAGCCAGAGAAATTCCACGTGATCCCTTTCAGCTTTGAGGGGGAATTTTGCAGGATCACAGAGTAGAAGATGCAATAAGTAGACAGATAAACATGTAATCAAATATTTGCATCAAATATTTGTGAGGCTCAAAGTCATCATAAAAGGCTATTAATCACACTAAGCGTCAGCGTGACTCAGCAGGGTTGCAGGCAATTACATAAGGACCAGAAAGTAGCACAACGCGACACATTTTTTCCATTTCGCCTCCATGTCAACCCATTACTTGACCGTTTACGGTGATTGGTACGCATTCCCGGATCAAACACAGCTCATATTTGCTCAAACGTTGTCGGTGTGAAACAAGCGGGCTAAATTGTAGAACAATCGCCTGGCACCATGTGATGCAAATCTATGTCAAGACATGGAAGGCCGGATGAATCTAGTGTTTTAGAAAGTGAGGACACGTGCTCGGCTGCTCCCATGAAAGGGAGCCTTATCCCATGCTTTCTGTTGAGTATGACTCATCTAATGTTCAGCACTGTTCCATGCAAGCTGAAAACGGTTATTTCGATCTTTTGGGTGAGCATGATATCAATAAGCGCTTAGTCTTTAGCCACAGGTAGCAGTCACTCGGGGTGGAGAAAAAGAGACAAAACATGCAGTCGGCATTTGAAAATTGACATTTTTAGTCATTATCTAAACACATCACATCGAGAAGAAATTACTAAATTGGTCACAGCACAGCTCACATGTGCAATCTAATTGACAAAAACTTTAAACAAGACTTTCCGAGAGCAAAGCCAAGTAGCTATTGTAAACAAACGTGGATTCCTCTTTGCTTTGTTTGACAGTAAGCTTCAGCTGGGAGTGGCAATTAACAATGTTAAGCCTCTTTTTTTTTTCCACAAACTGCTGCTTGTTGTGAAGTGAGACTGACTTCACTGCCACCTTACAGCTCTCGTATCTCAAAATTTTGTTCGCAAGTCAAGGCCAAAAATCGTCCGAATGATGGCTCATATCTTGAACAGGGTTTCTGCAGCTATCAGCAGGTCTAATTTAACGTTTTTTTTACTATGCAACTTAAAACGAATGTCCAACAAAATAAACAAAACAAGTCCAACAGCATATACACACTTACCTACATACATATCTACATACATCCGGATGCCGGTTGATTAACACATTTAATCATAATCAATCGCATGAGTTCCATAGTTAACTCGTGATGAATCGCGAATTACCAGCATTCACACATTTTATATCTGTTATAAATTAACAATTAAAAAAAAATTCAAGTTTTCATACTCGTTAACATAAAAGTGAAAAAGTGAGGGCCGATGTTGACCCTTCTGAGAGTTGTACCAATCTTGATTGGTGCCAACTACACTACGAATGGCAGCGTATCAATGTTTTTTTTTTAATTTGAATTCATGCTTCTTCTTTTATTTAATGTTTTTAATGTCATTCAAAGCCTTAATATCACCATATCTATTTAATGACTTTCAGTATGTTTTAATGACCCGCAAGAGCCCAGTTGAAAAAAACGAGTGGGGTCACTCACATCTAAAGGCACCACTGCATTCTGTTGGATGAATGGTAACAGGTGCATACACAGGTTAACTGTACATTCTTCCATCTCGTTGGAGAGCATGGAATTGTTCTTCCTGTCACTATATGTTGCAGGCATAAATAGGTGCACAAAGAGGGCGTTAAATTGGCATTTTTCAGAATTTTGGGAAATTGAATGATTTCCCACAGTGGTTGGGAATCACTGGCATATACAAATCGACACACTAGCACAATAAATAAGTACGTGTTTGCAAGGATGCTGAAGAAGGCTGGATGTTGACCCACCTGCCTCCAGAGAAGCGGACTCCGAGCTCATGGCTGATGCACATGCGTTGCTGTAGTTCTGTCTGATTTCCCGGAAGAAGGCATTGGTCTCCTTGAGGTTCTTCTTGAGCAGAGCGGAGTGTTTGTTGTAGCTGCTGAATATCCGTGTGAGCTCCCGAGTTAGGGGGGTGCTTTTTTGCTGCACATTCCCCTCCATGGCAAATTTGTGTGCTCCTAGCTTGTGCGACATCGCAGCGACAACAAGAGCTAGCTTACCGACTTCATCCGTCGTTACGTCTGCATTTTGTGTCAATCGTTGGAGGCCCGTGAGATATGTTTTTCAAGAGCAGTGGGAGGTTGACGGGGGGAGTCGAGAAATGTGCTAAATTGTGATCGCCCACATGGTAATCCCCGCCTGGGTTAGCGTTGTTAGCCGGTTGGCAATGCCTGTTCGCCCTCGTCTTGGCCTGACACGACAATCATCGCCGTTAATGTCCAGGAAGAGCGCGCTGGAACAATGTGACAGCCATACAGTTCGGGGATAACCACCTCTTTGACCTCGCAGTCTGTGGACCAAAACGACTCAAGGCGGCAACCCCAAAAAACGTGGAAGTTTTCCGAGTGACGCTTCGTGGAGAAATATCTTCCTAAAGTGCCGCCGACCGAGACGAACCAATGTACACCTTTCCGAACACGGCGTCAAAATAAAAGTAGTGTCTCTCGGGGACGATGAGGAAGCAAAAGGTGGTCTCATGTGGTGCCATAAGAGGGAGCAAGTCTTGCGGCAATGTACAAACCATCAAATCACAGCAAAACAGAAAATCCGTCAGATTGAAGTTATGGAAAATAGAGGGAGGGGTCCCGGCAGGGAAAGGCACTCTGGGAAATGTAGGCTCATGCCGTTTTGTTTTGTTGTATTTCCTCATTTCCCAGAAAATAAATTGGAACTTTTCGACTTCCCTTCGCTCAAATTAATCACGCACACAATCATGCATATTAAGTATATTGTCATCATTAACACATTTTGTTAGGGTTAATATTAAACACGTAACTGTGCAAGCTTTAAAATGATGCCGTTATGTCAAGTTTCCATGTATTATTTAGCTCCCTCTATTGGCAAACTGGCAAAATTACAAAAACATCACCTTCAACGTTATGGAAAGCTCAAAAGAGCCAAAATTAAATACATGATTACAACGTTATTTATGTATTTCATGATAATTGCGAATAAAGAAATACATGTTTTTTCCAGTTACAATGAATTAAATGTTCATATTACGGTTTTAACTGATTCATTAAAATTCAAACTTTTAATGTATTAATTCAAATCGGAATAACACCTGTATGTATGTGATTGTTTAATTTGAATTAGAATCACACACGTGTTATTCCATAATGAATCAATACGTTCGTGTATTTATTTATTTCATTAAAATTTGATGAAGTACATACAGTACATGCTTTATTCTCATTTTAATAACGCATTTGTGGATGAAAATATTTCATTATAATTCATAAAGGTGTTGTAAATGTTCACACATTCACGTATTTAATTATAAATTAAAATAGATTAGTAAGCATACATGAGCTAACATATACAGCACTTAATACTGTACCCTCATCATTTACAACATAGTATCTTGACTGTGCAAGTAGAAATTATTAAAGTAATTAATTATTTATGCGGCCGGCCCACGTAATTTTTGGATATCATATTCAATAAATTCTCCTGCTCACAAATTTTAATGTGAGCAGGGTTCTACACCATACGCAATGTAGGAATATGCAATAAAATAAATGGCGTTTTATCATTTTCATTATAGACAGGAGAAATAGTTGAATTATATTAAACCATTTCGGTTTGGACGCAAGGACTGCATGCCTCCCTCTTGTGGATAGTGGCTGCAATGACACTTGTCACTCCTACCTATACATTGTGAGAAATTGAGACAACTACCACTGTGCCGAGTCACACGAGTGTGTCGTGAGAGATCTTCGTGCCTGTGGAAAGTTATTCCGTTTCACCTAACTGATCTGAAAATGACCATGCATTACCTACAAATAAGGTATCTTTTTAATCGAGTGAAATCAACAATTCAAAGTGGCAGGCCGAACAATTAAATATTCTTCCACTAGATGGCAGGACATGCAATACAATACAATGCATCTATATAGAGTTTCCGCAACAGCTGCAGCTGTAACAATGCGCTTTACAGAAGTGTTACATAAAATAACAATAATATATAACAGAACACACAACCTAAAACATGGACAGTCATACAATTGAAACAACTATTCCTGCATAGGCCTTGTTGTTCGAAGCAGTTATAGGTGAAAGAGGAGAGAATCAAAGTCTCCCTACACCAGTGGACCAGAGATGTCATGCTCAAAACGTGCATGACGTCCCACACGTCGGCCACAAGCTAAGTGTGAAAATAAACAAGACGCTGTCGTCCATTGACGTTGAAAGAAATTGGTTCACTTCTCCTGTCAATTTTATATCGGCTTCAATTCCATGCAACGACTCTCAGTCCCAAAAAGGTATCTGCGTTCCGCGCCTACGCTCCTCTATCATCATCCTCAGCTCCACGAACGCATACTGTCCAACAGCGCCAACGTCACACAGCTGAACAAAACGGGGCTGTGAAAAATAATGGCCATTACTGCCGCAAAAAAACACAAGCGGCTACAGTCAAATTACGCCAACATCCTCCCCTTCAAAATCAATGCGACACATTCTGTTGAGAAGGCGCAACCATCAAGCACAGATTCTTCTCATTCAACAGAAGTCATGGCCAAAACGGTGAAACAGTCCACAACGGGTCCATATGACAAAAGACAAAAAAAAAAAAAAAAAACAGAGCCTGCCAACTAAGGCACCATATTAAAGTTAATTATCTGTGTAGCCACCTGTTGAAATTCAAACAACAGAATAGCTTTATGGTCGATTAAACATGCCTGCATTTAAAGTAAGTCAGTTTGTTAATACGTTGAGAAAAGACTTATTTCGGTATATACTATACTTCCTTTATGAGAAATTTTTGTGTGGTGATGTGGTGTGATGCTTTTCTTTTCTTAAAATATGTCCATTGGCTGTTTAGGTTTGTTAGTTTGAGTAAGTATAGACAACCTAATCAAACATAATAGCAATTTGAAAAACACTGTTATGGTATTTGGGTTTATACTAATTGGTGATTTTCTTACATGCAAGTTTTAAAGAACGTTGCTTGTTTGAGTTGGTCTACTAACGCGATTGCTTCACATGTTTTTATCACTCCCATTCGCAAAATCATAACCAACCGGGTTGTGTTTCAGCAAGTAGGCGTTGAGTTGAGTTGTGCTTTGTGCCGCAAGAGTATCAGCGCGCTTGTATTGAACTCCCACGTCCCACGTACGTAGTTTTATATTTTTTAAAAAAGCATAGAAATGTGTGCCATTTACAGTACAGTATGGATGTTACGCTCCAACACTCTAAAACATAGAGGGGAGGTCAACGACAAACGCAGAGCAAAATAAAATGAATTTCAATTGACACGTTCGCTTTATGTATAAATCGACATCACCCGGTATCATATCAAGCGCTCCTTCTCGCACTCGACCCGCCCATCGGCTCTATGACGTATCATGAAAGAGCATGCGCCTCCCAACCCGCTGTAGTGTACCTGTTGGGTGCTTCCAAGTTTCACTTTTCTGTCCTCCGTCAGGTCAGGATGGAGGGCTCCAGTGTTGGCCGACTTTCGTCAAGCTCTTGGCCGCCAGTCGAGAATCTTCCAGCCGAAGCGAAAACTCTGCTCGCGACGGTCCAGGTGAAGAAACAAGCCGTGAAGCGACACCACCACAAGCACAACCTAAAACACCGCTATGAGTTCCTGGAGACGCTCGGGAAAGGAACATATGGCAAAGTGAAGAAAGCGAGGGAGAGATCTGGCAGACTGGTAGGCTTTAATTATATATTATTTGACTTTTTTAGATATAATCAACATATACATTTAAGTGGCGATAGTCTGAGAGCTTCTTGTCCTCTTGGCCACCTGTTCAGAAATGAAACTACTGTACTGTATTTGGAGCGGCTGTTTGCACCAAGGTTCTTCCATGCGGATTGCAGTTGAGATAAAAGTCAGAAACCGCACCATTTTTACATAAAGTAAAAGAATATTGCGTCAATGTTGCAGATGTTTGGGTCGCTGATCTGTCCCACTATGTCACAATCTGAAGGCAATTCTTGTCCCCGATCGTAGCAGCGGACTCTGAAACGTGTGAGGAATGTGCTCGTATCACAAAAGACTACACACAAAAAAGAGATTGAATGCTCCTAAACCAGTCAATGCACACAAAGCTTTCCAACCGTTAAACCTCCCAGTGGCTTGTAACCAACCGGGAAAGGCATTTGGGTGAGTGAGGCACTTCAGCGAAATTAAGGGGTGCACTTGGTTCTTTGCAGAAGTCAATATCACATCACTGGGACGTTTGAGGAAATAATGAAAACAAAATCTAACAGAAGACAAGTTACAACTTCTGATTTCTATCAACAGTGGGCTTCTCGTGTCAATTCAACATCAATATGACCTCAAAATCCAATCTTCAACATGAAATTGATCTCAAATTGATGTCACGTGCCAACTGGGATAGTTATGATTTTTTTATGAGAAAATATCAAACTACAGTATTTAGATCGGAATTGAAGCGGATCTAAAGGGGACAGGAGAATTGAACCAATCTCTCTATTCATCAATGGACGCTACAGTTTATTTTCAAACTTGGCTTGGAGCAGACGAGTGTGACGTCACGCGCCGTGAGCATGACGTCTCTGATCCGCTGGTGAAAGACTTTTGATTCTCCCTTCTTTCATCTATAATTACTTCAAAGCGTATCTAGGAACAGTTGTTTCGACTGTATTATTCTGCATGTTTTATGTTATGTGTTCTGTTGTATTGTTTTTTTGGGATTTTATATTAAAGCTGTAAAGGGCTTTATTACAGCTGTAGCTGTTGTGAAAGCGCTATATAAATAAAGCTGAATTGTATTGCAAGCAAACGTGCAAGATACAAGTACTGTCAGGTGGCAGTGAACTCACTTCACAAGTTGCAGCAGTTTGGCAGATCATGAAAGGAAAAAATAAATAAATACAGACTGTAAGCCAACTGCCACTCCCAGTTTAAGTTTACGATCAAACTAGACACAAAGCAAAGGGAATAAAGCATTGTTAGTAAAAAAATAAAGAACAACCTTGTATTAAGGCTAACACATAATGGAAAAGGCCACTGGCACGCATCTGTATTCGCAGTGTTATTCCCTTTTAAAGCTATGGTTATTTGAACACAAACTCCGAGTAACACCTGTAGACGGATGAGATATCAACACTCACAGGCATGTATTCTTTATCCTCTGCACAAAAATAAAAGATTCTAAAACTCTCCTGAGTCACTGAGTGACGCCTTTTTGTCTGTAGGATTGTTAGACTAACCCCAAGTGGCCAAGGTGGGCACACCAGAATTGAATTGAAGCTTTAAAACATGATGCACAAACTGATTAAATCTTTACATTCAACTGAATCATGTTATTGCTGCATGTTTTTATACATTATAATTTCATAGTGTGATATTTTATAAGTGGTGATATTTATTTAAAAAAAAGTTACAAAAAATGTTGTTGTGTTGTTGGGGAGGTCGGAACAGATTAAGGGCACTTTCATTCAATTCAAAGGGGAAAGATTGTCATGGAACTAAATTTTTATCAAAAGGCACCACTGCAGTTAAAAGTCTGTAAGCGTTCCACCAATTTCATTGACCTTCTTTATGAAAGTGGCTAATTAAACAGTACTGTCCAACAATGAATGCTGAACGGTTTGACAGAAATTGGCTGAAATTTATCGTATAAGCTTTAATATTGTCGGCTGAATTAATGGAGGTGTATTGAATTCTTTCGACCATTTTTGAATTTTTCAGCATTACAATATTGTTTGAGGAGCCACTTAGTTGCTCGTTGGTTGATTTACCTGTCAGGACTGCTTGAAAAGAAATGTGAAAACGGAGATAAAGTATGAATAACTTTGTAACTCTGACAACCGTGGACCAACTTTAGCACTCCGCTGTATATTATGAGCCTTTCTGACATAAATGTTTTTGGGCTCTTAAAAACTTAGGTTTGTTTCAATTGCATTTTTTTTCTTGCTATGACAACCCTGCTCTGGGTCGCCAAATGTGTAACCACGTTAGTGCATCTTCTATTTCCAGAGCCTTTTGTCTACACCTTTACTGTTTGCTGATCTCTCTCTCTCCCAGCTACGGCTGGAATGTGAAGGGGTTTCCACCCCTGCCTTTTTCCAGACGGACTCTCTGCTTGATCTCAATTCATGACCTAAAAGTTTCGAGGGAGTGTCTCCACGTCTGAGAAGCCATCATCTTGTTTATCAGTAACGCTCATTGTTATGAGTTGTTTTTGTTTTGGGGGGTTTTTTTTTGGTGTGAAAGTGCAAACAGAGATGGAATTTCCCTCCTTACACCTGTACTTGTCACGTCACAGTTACTTGTCGAGTCGTGTCCCTCACATCACAGTACATGTTGAGTCATGACCCCGCGCGCATGCGCCACAGGATGTGAGTTGGTGTCTGACAATCACCCCTGCCGACGTCTTGCTGAGCCTGCTGTCATAATACTGATAAGTACCAAGTGGCTGCTCTAAATGTGCTTCAAGTAAAATAGCCTTTAACTTAGTTGTAAATAAATACAACATTCCTTGCTTTGTTTTTATTTACCTGCCCTACCAATAATAGCACAAAAGCACTACAGCGTATGTGATTTGGCACAGGGAGGGGCGCTAGACAAGACGATAGCTTCATCCTGCATCCTGGCTGCCACTTTGATCTGAACCACACTCATCTTCGTTGAGTTCATAAAACCACAAGAGGAACGAAAATGACACATCGCAGACTTCTGTTAAAAGCATCGCAATCCTAATTTGGATCAACCCCAAACTCTACACCCTAGTTCAGTGTTTCCCAGCCTTTATAGTGAAGCAAATGTCCCCAAAAAGTATGATTGCTGAAATTAATGAGCCACAGCATCCATTGATGAGAGCCGCTCTCAGAGCTGTAATCGCACTAATTTGGTTTGTCACGTGCACAGGAAAACATCAAAGAATCCCTCACTTTCTTTGATAGATTCCCTTTAAGAGCACAAGGAGAAATTGTTCTAAAAAAATATTTTACAGGTTTGCAAATCTGTCCCCTCTGTATTTTGCCCACTCTGAAAAAACTGTAGCAAACGGGTGGATGTCTAAGTGCTGATGCACAAATACTGGAGGACAATATGTAGGCAGAGAAAAACACCTTTTAAAAATGTCTCAATTCGTTCAAATTAAATCCCTGAAATTTCTTCCAATGACAGAAGTCATCATAAATCCAAAATGTAATGGCTTGTAATGCCCCACCAACTAATTTATGGCCTAAAACAACGGAAGCTATTCATTCTATTTGCTAAACAAATGTAAAATACGATTTATTCTTAAGTGGGAAAAATTCAACATTTTCTGACATTAAAAAACAAAAAAACCCCAACATGTTATATATAGTGTTAAGTTGCAAAAGCAAATCAAAACAACCTAATAAGGTCGAGAGCGGCATGCCTTTGTTGTTCTTCCACTTTCTGGGTGGGAGCACAGTTGCAGTCTGGTAGTGTTTGTACTGGACCCCAAAGATTTTTCGGCTGTGGGTGCCGAGTGCGTAGAACAAACTGCCGGTGACAAAGGGCGCACACACACTCCGATAACCTCACAGGGGTGTGAAGTCATCATGAGTCCGGCAGGCCCGTCTGACAGCTATTCAAACAAACGCAGGAACTCTGAGTTCGCAAAAGTCAGGAAAGGGAGTCTGAGCGGCGTGAGCCCCACACTGACGCACACGACACCTCCAGCCCAGACGGTGATTCACGGCAGGATTGCCGGGTTGAAATGGACATGTCAAGTCTCCGCTTTGTCCGCTTGTCTGTCGGGTAGCCCGGAGGCCTCGCAAATAAGAAGGCTATCCCAAACACCATCTGGTGCCTCATGATGACGCTTCTTAACCTTGAGGCTGAGCGGCGAGGAATGCCAGGCATCCCGGATCTAACACATGGATACCGGCTTGTCAAAAGTCTTTGATTATCAAGACCCGATTTAGTACTTCTTACAGGATTCTTTTCAGGGTCCAGTATTTGAAGCATCATTACCACAGGAGCTTTATACGTCAGTGAACTATTCTTGTATTCGGTAATAGTTATTTAATTTAAGATTTTTCCCTTTTGAATTGTTCTCATGAGAGCCATTAGCCATAAACAGATCGCTGTGTTCTGCCAACAAGGTCTGCTAATAATCAGCCTTGTCTCTTCTCTGTAATGTGTGATTCATTGAACAGATGGCCAAATACTGATAAGTTTAAAGAAAAGTATTGTCAAGCCTCAGATATGTTATTCTCATATATTCCCTGTGCTTCTTTTAAAGGTTGCCATTAAGTCCATCAGAAAGGAGAAGATCAAGGATGAGCAAGACCTGGTTCACATTCGCCGAGAAATCGAGATCATGTCATCGCTGTGTCATCCGCACATCATCACCATATACGAAGGTATGCGCACAGTGCAGTTTTTGTTTGTTGTTTTTTTTTTTTTTTTTTTGTGTTGAACGTCGTGCCTTTGTTAGGCCGCACACGTGAAGAGCGACACATGATACTCGTAAACAGAGCTGTTTATATCAGACTCCGATTGTTTGGCTTCTGAGTGCGCTCACGCAAGCCTTTTGTGGAAACTGATGCTCTGTTACATAAGTCCCTGACTCCACGTTGCATCAGAACGACAGTGTTGTGGGCAGCGCACATGGCCTTGTGTCTTCCAGCTCCCCTAATCGAGATTGCCTCAATGCGCACTTGTCACGATGCATAGCGTTTATCCCAATTCGTTTGGCTGGCTAGAAATCTAAAAGACTAGAGATTCAACTTGGATTTGGGAGTTAAACACTCAGGATGTGACTTGAGACATGGTGTCACACTGTACACTGTGTGTATGAATCTAAGTGTGTGTGTGTGTGTGGGGGTGTGTGTGTGTGTGTGTGTGTGTGTGTGTGTGTGTGTGTGTGTGTGTGTGTGTGGTATTTTTCTCTAGTCCTGTAAGTGGTAGTAATGGCCAAATATCGCCATAGCGACTATTGCTACCTGAATTGTATGAAATCTGTATTTCAGCTGTGTTGGATCTCACTAGATTGTGCATAGTCTGACTTGCCATATGTCAGTACATTGAATTCTGATTAGTATTTGGCTGAAATGGTTTTATCTGTTCTTTTCAGTATTTGAGAACAAGGACAAAATCGTGATTGTGATGGAGTATGCCAGCCGGGGGGACTTGTACGACTTTATCTGCGACAGGAGACACATATCCGAGCGCGAGTCGAGGCACTTCTTCAGACAGATTGTGTCCGCTGTACACTACTGCCATCAGGTAAGGATGCGTTTAAATCTCACGCGTTCATCCAATAAGTTCAACAGATGACATGTGATATGACAGCTGGACTTTGCAGGCGTTTTTGCATGATCCACATGGCAGCTCTTGTGTACATGAATGATGCAGAGCTCCTCCTCAGACCAATTGCTCAGCTCGTGTTCCTTCCAGGGCATCAGAACCCCCCGCTGTTGCATAATGACCATTATTAACCGTCAGCTGGCTGATTGGAACGGGGATGCTGTGAGAACAATGGTGGTGGGGGGGGCTAAAGGCCAACCATTCCAACACACACATTCACGTTCGCTAATGAGGGCGCGACGGAACAGAACAAGCACACTCGCACACCATCGGCCCACTCCAGCAGTCCAAAAGCTAAAGCTTCCGTGGTGGTGCTTGACATGTAGACTAGATAATATTTACACAGTAAATTAACCTATCATGTTCACGTCAACCACCTGTTTTGTTTTTATCGGCCCTTCATACAAAGGGCCATTGTAAAACGTTGGCTATGTTTGGCCCAACTTTGAATCATAAAAATGTGCAGACAATAGATCTTCATACCAAATCGACAGAGCTACACAGCATGTCCCTGGCTAGAAGCGAGCAGATGACTTGCATTTTTTTAAAGGCAAACATTCGTGGAAGGCATGCCCCCCCCCCCAGAGCCAAGGACAATGCAGCATAGCTGACGCACCAGGAAAAGAAGAAAGAATGCGTTCCAACCTGGGGGGGGGGGTGATAATCCGTTTATGTAGTGTAGACTAACGCACTATAAAATGTCAAGGATTGTCCTGTACGGACTTTCACAGATGCAATGTTGTGAAAATAACTGATATGGACTATTTTTTTTTTCTTCTTTCAGAATGGAATAGTTCACCGGGACCTGAAACTGGAGAATATTTTACTAGATGGCAATGGCAACGTGAAGGTACACAGCTGTCTGTAACTTACTATACAGTTGTGTCCAAGACCAGAAAAATGAAATCAAAAAACATCATTGATTTTAAGTGATCAACTCTCCTCTAAACAGACAAAGGTATTGGGACACCTGGTCATGAGACTTGAACAAATGTGTTTGTAGGACATTTTTGTCCATTAGTGCTGTGAGGTCAGAGGTCATTTTTGTTGAGGACCTGGCTCACATATTCTGATCTAGTTCATCCCAAGGTGCTTGGAAACAAAACCATCCAAGCATGCTTTTTCAACCCTCGCAGTGTTCAATGGGGAACAGTCTTGTGAAAAGGCGCACTCACCCAATTGATTAGTTCTGAGTGGAAGGTGTGTCTTAATAGATTTGTCCAAAGTATTTGGTATGTTTTTAGTTAGGAAGCGACTGAAAGTTCAATGTGTCTATCTCGCGCTTTATTTGTTCCAGATTGCAGACTTTGGCCTGTCAAACCTTTATCACGGAGACGAGTACCTACAGACATTCTGCGGTAGCCCGTTGTACGCATCTCCAGAGATTGTAAATGGTCGGCCGTATCGTGGACCGGAGGTGGACACGTGGTCTCTTGGGGTGCTGTTGTATACGATGGTTCACGGCACCATGCCCTTTGATGGGAACAACCACAAGTCACTCGTCCAGCAGATCAGCACTGGAAATTACCGAAAACCAAACAAACCCTCTGGTGCGTGTTTCATAATTTCCTTACAGGGAGAATAATTTATAGCTGCTATTGTACCTCAGACAGAGGTTATGCATAAAGTAGATCGTTTTTCATGATGTTCCCATAAAAGTTTGTCTAGAAACTACACATTCCTTGTCTGAATTTAATACAGTTTATGTGTGTGTATGAGGTGTGCCAAAAGAGATCCTGGGCTGGTGTCACAAAAACTATATTTCAAATCCAAACTTTCCGAGTCACTGAATAATGCCTTTAATAAAATCCCGGAATGGCTCTTCCAGGATGCTCTGCAGCTCTGTTGTCTTGGCCATCTTGATGTTGTGCAGGTCTTTAAAACGGATCACTTTAAATAACCCCCTTGAGCCGGGGAATGAAAGTGGGGGGTCACACAAAGCCAGGTCAGACGAGTAGGCAGGCTTCTTCTTTCTTCGCCAGTAACTGTCAGATGCTCAGGGAATTGAAAAAGCAGCCATGAGTTGTGCTGCTACAACTCTAACCTCTTCTTGCACACTGGACAAAGCAAACCACCACAGGATCTCTTTGTATACTTGGCGGGCGATTGTCTGGCCCACAATGAAGGGAAAATGTCAAGTTTGGGTTTGAAATATATATTTTTGGTGTCATCAAGCCTGGAAACTTATTGATACATATTTTATGCTGGATCAGAAGATGGAATGCCAAATAAAGATATATTCCAGATGAAGCATTAAAGTCATCCATTGAATATAATTTTGGATCAAAATGGAGTTGTTGATTATGACTTGATGTAATTTCCAGTGCTGTAGACAAATAATACATTTTATTTACCCCTCTTGCTTCCTGACAGATGCGTGTGGTCTCATTCGTTGGATGCTAATGGTAAACCCTGAGCGCAGAGCTACAATTGAGGAGATCGCGGGACACTGGTGGCTCAACTGGGGTTACCAGCAGTCAGTCCTGGCCGAGACAAAGGCCAGCCAAGCTGAGGAGACCGCATCGACAGGTTCTCCGTCGACGCAACACCCAGCCGGGCTGGCCAGCGTCGCCAGCTGGCTGCGGCGAACGTCAAGGCCTTTGCTGGAGAATGGCTCCAAGATGCGCTGCCTGCTCCGCTCGCAGGGCAGTGGCGCGGGTGATGTGGTGCGCCAACGCTCTGTGCGTAGGTCACGAAAGGAGAATAATGTGTCTCAGCCCATCCATGAAGGGGCTACAGACACTCGGCCTTCTAAAGGAATATTAAAAAGAAGAAACAGTGTGAAACAGAGGGTGACGAACGAGACTCCGGTTGAGGTTTCAGCTGAGCAGCAGAACATGTTGGGTTTACCCGCTCCAGAAAGCGAACGTGACCACTCTTCTGCAATGCGACCTCGCAAAGGTATCCTAAAGAAGCCCACAGAGCAGGAATCTGGCTATTACTCATCCTCTCCTGAGAACAGTGACTCTGGCTGTGTTCTACAATCTAAAGCGTGCCCCTCAGCATCAACCCACAGGAAAGGCATCCTCAAGCGAAATGGAAAGTTTTCCTCAGATGGGTTGCAAGAGTTTGGCTCGTTGGATCAGCTGACTGTTTCGTTACCCAGCAGGGGCGCCAGGGTGAGATCAAGTGGCGCCATCAGCGAGGACAGCATTCTGTCCTCAGAGTCGTTTGACCAGCTCGATCTTCCAGACCGCGTTGGACTTCCAGCACGGCCGGGGAAAGCTGGCGGGCCCGCCATGAGAGGGTGTGTGTCCGCTGACAACCTGCTGGACATTCAAGAAGACTGTATTCTCGGAGATGGGCTGCAGAGGCAGTGGAACTGCTACGATGCCGGAGTGGCTGACAGTGCCTTCTCCATTACAGACTGCGATAATGTCACTGAGGCTTACAAGCAGGCCTTGATGATTCACAGCCCTGCTCCGAGATGAACGCCAATGAAGGCGCTTTCGCTTTCGCACATGTCTCTCGGATCATACGCCAAAGTGCATTCTGACAAGATATCAGCGCACAATCGGCAGCATCTTAGCGGCCAACATCAGGAATTGCACACACCAAAAAAAAAGGGAAGAGGGAGAGTTACTTTATGGCTAGGTCAGGTTAAAATATGATTGTTGTAAAAAATGCGAGGTGGAGTCTCAGGTGCTCAAACTTTGAATAAGTAAAGAGTATCACCCTAAAACCAAAACATCTTGAATGTAAGATTTTGTAGGACCATCGGTCATTTGGGGTTCCTTGGACCTATTATGATATGTATTCAAGAGTCTTTTTTTTTTTTGGGGGGGGGGGTTGTTTTTTTCCACCCAGACACTTAAGAAAAGTATTTATGGCTTCATGGCACTTTTATCATTTAATGTCATTGTCAGTCAGGTTCAACTTGAGTCCTTCTTCTCTATATTAGTTGTTGCAACTTTTACTGCATTTTATGATGGAAGCAAACTTTCCAACAATTCCTGATGCCAAAGAGCAGTCTCGTGAACACTCGTGGATCTGTTTGTCTTTAAATGCACAAGTGCTCAGGACTAATTATTTCCAATCCGTGTGTTCTTTTGAAATGATGCGGTCCAAATTTGAAAGATGAGAGGAATAACAACAAACTGACGCATAACGAGTGGAACCTGTTAAACCTGCCGCTACACCCAAATCTACACTATTGCATGTGCACAGGTATAGCCACTGTCTTTCAACAGATGTTTTCCAGTCCCAATTCAGGAAAAACGGCAGCATTTGTTTGAAGTAAAGAGTGAGCTTTATTAGAGAAATGTTAATCTGTAACGGATGAAGTAAATGATGGCTCATGGTGCTTGGGTGTCTTTTGGTTTATGGCTCAGGTCCTGCATTTTACTTGGAAGAACTACGGAAAATTTATTAAAGACAGATTAAGAGGTTTTATTCTTTCTCTTGATAGCTTAAATATGAATACTCCTTACAAATACAGTGAACAGAAGTGTCCATTACGCGTTTATGATCTTAAAATGCTTATGAAAGAAATATTTGGCAAATATGCTCTTGATTTTGTTCCAGGACATCCAACTTTTATTTCACACTGGAAATCCTCACATTATTTCGAAATCACAACGGTGAATAATAACTTCAGAAAGTGACAAGTTATTACACGTTAGCCGATAAATGGGGTGGAATTTCTTTTAGAATTGCACATAAAACCAAAAAAAGCACCGAGAACTGCAAGCCTTCTGAAACTGGAATGGTGATATGGCAATGTTTGTGTTTCAGTTTTTCTTTGACAAACTGAAGGTTCTCCAGAATGTAAAGCCGATGTGAATGTGTATACAGTGCATGAAAGGTTGAAATTGTCAACATTTCAGCTAGTTTTTGTCATTTCAAGAATTTAAAGAGCAGTGTTCATAAAAGCAAGTGTTCATATTTTTTTTGGTACAATTTCATGTTCGCTTAAGTCATTTTGGTGAGAACTCGATTTTTCTTCCATGTGCCAAAGTTATCGCCTGCTATGACACTCTTGTGACTGGGATGAGTGCATCAATAAAAGAAAATAAAAAGTACGCAAGTGCTGCCTCATGTTGTCAGTCATTTACATGCAATTATTTTATGTACTACAGAGCTTGAACACATTTACGGTAACGTTGATGTTGAAGCCAAACACGTTTACAGTAGATTTAGATTCCAAACATGGGACATGGATGCAATTGAAACATTTGAAACTCGAGTAATTATGGCTAGCTTTGAGTCCCAAGTATGTGGTGTAAGAAAGGCATACCAATGTAAATGGGCAACGACGAATGAGTGTTTGAAAACTTCTGCGGTAACTTTGAAAGTACCTCAAAACAATCTACAACTTTGCATCACATCTTCAATCTGTGTCAACCCCCGTAAGTGATCTAAACGCTGTGATTAACTTATGTGTAAGCAAAAAGATATTTCGGCCCGCCACATTCACACTTGCCTGTGGTGTCAGGGCGGAGGTTCCAGCTGGCTTTCACCGGGCGTCAATGACGTCAATAAAAGATGGTCAACATCAGCGGGAGCCTGACTGACCTCTGATCTGCAAACAGCGGCTTGGAAAGTGGAAGAAGGCAGGATGAGATCCACTGCTCTCTGCAACTGACTGTAGCAGAGGAGGACGGAGCCCTGTGGCCGAGGTGAAGCACAAAAGAACAAAGGTACAACAGCAGCCCAGAAAGACAATGAACGGTGCTCGATATTCGATTGCATACAGTTGCTGTTCGTTATTTTTTTTGCTTGAGCAGGTCACTCGAATAAAAGCATCTGCTATAATGAATGCACAGTGGAAGCTCGGTTTTAGTATGAATAGCTTTCATGCGCTTTGGTTTTCAAGCTTTTTTTCAGCCCAATTTTGTCCCAGTTTTGGTATAGCTGATTTGTTTTTAGAAAATTTAAAGGGTCCCACATGAAGCCTTTTTAGGTGGTGGCTCAGTCGCACCATCATGAGCCATGTTGTGATGGCCCTCCGAGAACTGGGACTGGCCCTGTATGATGAGTTTCATTATTTCATATTTATAATCTTCATACTGTATTGTTTAAGCTTTTCAGAAAATATCACTTCTGTGTCGTTACTTTTTCTGGTGTTTTTCGTCAATTCATGTAATTATTTCATATTGTTTTGTTTTGTTTTGTTTCTTTTAATATATTTCTGGGTGCCTGGAATGGAGTAATAGCACTTACCTATGGGAAATATTGCTATTGTTTTTGTACAGTTTGGTTTCAGTTAGACTTTTTTTCATCACGAAAACCGTGTTTTCCACTTCAGTTGAAAGTGAAACTGTAAACATAATCCTTACCAGATCAATGACCAGGAGATTAGCCAGAAACTTGAGCAGTGAGTCAGGCGAGTCCACCAAGTTGAGCCTCTGTGTTGCGGTGCTCACACAGGCACAAGCAAGGGTGGAGGGCAAAAAGTCAAAAGACTTCAACTCTGGGAATAAATGAAGAAATACATAGAACATAGAACTCGAGAAAGCAAATACCTCAGTGAAGTAACATGTCCAAGTGTTGAGTGCTTAGTATTGTAAAAATGAGAACATAAACTAATGCTCAGAAGAAACAATTGATCATCAATTTAAAAACATTTTTTAAAATCTGTTTTGTTTAATTGACTTAATACTTTCATCTTTCTTATCCCCCAACACATTTACAGACATTTTCTCTGGATGGAAAATACAGAAGTCATATTCAAGAAGGCAGAAGTACAATTTCAAAATGCAGAAGTTATTTGTTTTGCATGCATGTGGAACAAAAGCACTTTAAAAGCTGTCATTGGCTAAAACATGACAATTGGACATATCATCTTCAACGCCTCAGGGAGAAGAAGTGCCGAGACACCAAGTCTACCATTCAAGCCTTCCCTGCACACCTCTGCGAATGGGTCACAATATAAGGGAACTGCGAGTTGCCATAATTCATTTGTTGGGGTTTTTTTGTGTCACAGAGCATCTAAAGCTGTCGCCTGGGGCAGCACCGCAGAGCTTCGTGAGAAGCGTGGGCTGAATAGGGGGACAGCGGTCATTCACTGCACACAATACTGAATTACACAAACTCAGCTCTCTGTCTCCTAAATGAACTGCTGACACAACACAATCAAACTTATAGCTGCAGAGCATCCACTGTTCCCAATGGTCAAAGTCACCTTATTTCCACAGTTAACGCTCAGTTTGAAAATGACAACAATGGCAGGTAAGCATAGACCTCTGCCAAGACACGACTATCTTAAGTTTATGATCAATACCAAACTATAACATTTTAATTAAATAAACCCTCCTGATGAACTTGGTCTGGATTCATTTCTAAGATTACAGAAATTAAGACATATGTTAATGATGAACACACTGTTCGATGACGTGCCAACCAAGGCAAGCCCTGAAGTAAATATTAAACATATATTCAACATGTGTGAAATATGTGGATAGAAACTTTCAGTGGAATAAATCTGATTTTAATCCGATTTTAAAATGTCTACATTTTGTGTAGGCAATTTCTTTTTTTGCTACTACTTTCCAGTGGGGCTGCCGACTGGTGAGCTCATCAGCCTCACAGTGCAGAGGTGCAGGGTTCGATTCCGGCTCTGGCCTTCCTGTGTGGAGTTTGCATGTTCTTTTCCCATGCCTGCGTGCGTTTTCTCCGGGCACTTCGGTTTCCTCCCACATTCCAAAAACATGCATGGCAAGTAAATAGAACATTTAGAATAAGCGAATCAGAAAATGGATGGATGGATGGATGGATGGATGGATGGATGGATGGATGGATGGATGGATGGATGGATGGATACTTCCCAATGTTTAATTTGCCCTTTGGGCATGATCATATGACCCGAATCAATATCGTATTTCACTATATGGTACCTACATGGCTCACAATGGCCCACATTGCTTTGGTTTGGAGCTGTTGATTATTTCCTCCTAAATAGTTGTACGTCGTTAGTTGTGGGAACCACACCCAATTAGTTGCATCAATCGGAATGAGCCTCGCTAACAAACAACGAAAGATGTCAGGTGATTTTATGTAAATAGAGGCTGTGGAGCTAATGCACAGCAACAGCGGAACGTGAGCTCTTTTTCAGGTTTTATTTCTAGCATTGTAATATCCTCAAAAGTTACAATGATGAGGAGATGATGAATATGTTGGACCACTGAGCGGACGGTTAATGTCACGTATATGGTGACCGAGAACCTTGTAGTATCTGCTTGGTTTATCATTATTCAAACATATCAGTAAGGAACTCTGGGCCTCAAGTATTAAATCCTTTGAAGACTTGTAGCACGACTTTAAAATTGATTCATTAACTTGCCATTAGTGTCATGGGCTCAGTTGGCCCTGGTTGGAACTTAGCAGCAGTGTTTAGAGAGAGCTGATATTTCGTGCTCTTTTTTGAAGGGGTACTAGTGGTCAATCTTATTAAGATGAAGGCATGATGACGCTACCACAAAATTAAATATTTACTAAAGTGAGTTGGAAAACAAAAGGAGATTAAGATATCCTTGCAGGATATAATGATAAAATGTGTTCAAACGCAAGGGGTGCAATGTCAAGCAATAATAAATAAAAAAAAAAAATAGCTGGCACTCTGATCTTATCAGTGCACAATTCATATTGACGTTTGCCGGATTTTACGTAACGTTGTTATGCAACTCACCAATGGTTGCCAGTGCGACGTAGGAGTGAACATGTCGTCGCACGTTGGGAAGGTGCTGGGCTTGGAGAAAGGAGAGCGCGTGAAGAATTGGCTCCAGGAAGTCAGAGGGGAGCACAGAGGCCAGACACCAGTCTAACCTGGACACCACTGACACCTCGAACTGCTGCAACACACACACACACACACACACACACACACACACACACACACACACACACACACACACACACAAACGCATACAGGATTTTAACATGCCTGATTGTGTGATTATCAGTGCCTCAAAATTTATAGCTGCCCATGAACCATCAATAAACACCTGTTGTGGCCTGTTTAACCAAACGGTGTTATTTAAGAGATCCTTTTAGGGAATTGAAAAGATAAATGATCCAGTTTATGGAGAGGGGAAAAAAAAGAACACTAGAGGAATGTTTGTGCAGCTCAAATGTTTTTCTGCTGTTTTGTCCTATTAACCTTCAGACTCTGCTGTGACAAGTTGGGAAACACTTTGAGTGAACCATCTACCGGTACCTACTATTTTGGTGAAAACAGGTCATGGTAGACTAATTCAGGCATTAGGATTGTGTTTTTATCGAGCAGTATTAAAAAGTGTGTTTCTAATAGTTTGGTTATCTTGCTGTCTACTGTCAAGCATGACAACGCATTGTTATATTTTTAGATTTGTGAAAAGATAAGGAAGGGCCTAAGGAAAGAACCCATTCAAAGAAGAACCACGATTTGTCCTCACATTTCCTCTTGTGTTGCTGATGGTGTAATTATACACACGCCGGATGTCTGTGTGGACAGTGTTGAAAATGGATAGTTGGCTGGATGGATGGATGGATTTCCCCACTGTATGCATCTTATTGAAATGTTTCAGTCACATTCAGAAGGTTTATAGACAATTTTCTGATGTCACCTGGGTTATAATACTTTGGGATTTTTCATTATACCGTATTTAGTTTTTCTTGTGTTTTCGATCTTAATACGATACCTTGTTGCAATAGTATTACTGTATATGGAACGTACATACGTCAGAAATCTAGGATTCTTTGACTACCAGAATGGCAGGTGACTCCCGCCATAACAGCTATCCAGCCTTGAGGAAAATTTCAGGCAGTCAATGCTGTTTTAGCTAAAGCAAGCCAAGCTGTAAACTATTCCCAAAACTTTGACAACTCTAAACTGTCCTGAGTTGTAAATGATTGTTTGTCTCTATATCCACTGTGATTGGCTGGTGACCAGTCCAAGGCTTACCCCACCTGAATAGGCCCCAGCGCTAATGACAACAAGCAGTATAGAATATGGATGGATGGAAGTCTGGATCATGATCATTGATTGCATGTTCAGGAGACACATTTACCAGGATTTCTGGCAATGAAATAGAGAAGTTGGTGTAGATGCAGAGCTTGCTGGCTGTCAGAGGAACCATCTCTCTCATCTTGGAGGCCAGCAACATGGCGACGACCCCTAAAAGCTGCAGCATAGAGTCTCGCACAGCATGGCGGCTCAGGTAAGAGTCCAGGTAGTGGACCGCAAGCGGGAACACCTCGTCCTCACATTTCTGTTCCTCACATACCTAGAGGAAAACACAGTTAGCACCACAGAAACCCTATTAAACTCACACATAAAACTGTTAGAAAACCTGGAACATCCAAATGATCACTGTCTTCCTCTTGAGCGCCTCGATGTTCTGCTGGATACCAGGCAAATGAGAAGACACTCGGCGACTGGTGCCCTCTTCCAGGGCTCTCAGGCTCTGAACAGCACGGAGGTTCCCAACTAATTCCAAGTCGTAGCCCGCCCGTACAGCCACGTCATAATCAAACACCAGTTGAGGGTCACAATATTCATCCTTGGAAAAAGTTAGATAAAGAACAAACACTAAATATCATCAACAAATGAGCAATTGGATCTTTCAGTATAAAGTGTTCCCCAAAATTTTGAATAATTTTAAATATCAATAGCTGGCAAACTAAAATGTAGATTAAAGTTATAGTGTATATTAACATGAATTAAAAGTGATGATTTTCCATCATTGGGGTAATTTGATAAAAGCATGCCAAAGAAATTATAACTCCTGGGAACAGTTTCAATTTGTGGGAAAATATGAATCGATGTCTTCTTTAACACATCTTTTTAAAATTGAGTCATTTGAACGAGAATTTACTGTTATTTCACGAAGAAATCATTCTTAACGCCCATTTGTCTTAGCTTAGCTGCTAGCGTGTTTGGGTTTCCTTCGATATCATTGCCGTAAATACGAGCACAACATGTGTTAATCTCTTTAAAACTCGCGGGGCATGTATGAATAAGATATCAGAGGAGGTATCTTACAAAGTCGACCAAACTGGAAAAACTTACCGGGCTAACAGATTTGGTGCCCACCATGGACATTTTAGCATTTAAATGTATGTTAGCATTCAATTGCTGCTCTATGAACAAACGGGTCGTTCAGATTTAGCCACACTTCATGGGACTGATACCAATTTCAATTTCAACTACTGTAGATAACGCTGGTCTTAATCGGAGGTGGCTGTATGTTTCCTAATAAGTATTTTTGACGTTCATTTTAAAATGTCTACTTTTTTTGTAGCACATCGGGCTTTTTTTTTTATAGATATTTCCATTTTCTGCTTTAATTTTTGACCGATAAAAACCTTGTGCACTACGGATTTTACATGCCTTGTAATTTATGTTGACTGTGTTTCAGAAAAAGCATCCGCTTGATCGTGAGCCTAACAGATACGCTGGTGAATATTTTCTATTTTAAAAATTTAGTTGAGGTATAAATGGTATGAAAAGGAGACCATGAGACAAGTCCTATAAAATATGAACAGATTACATCATTTAAGACTCCAGATTGTCCATAGGCGTGACTGGTTGTTTGTCCGTATGTGTCCAGTGATTGAAAGCCAACAAGACCAGGGTGTGCCCTGCCCCGAGCCCAAATTCATCATCAGGCACAATGATGATAAGCATAAAAAAAAAAATGGATGAATGTTTCAAATACCGGTAGATTAATTACACTCCTCAATATCTTATCTTTGGAAATGGATGAACACACACACAGGAGAGAAATAAGGTGATTTCCATTCCCAAATGTTAAGGATTCAGTTTGCTTTTAATACAAATTGCTGCTTTGAATTGTAGTCATCATCAAACACATACACAGCATTTCTGTGCGGAAACTGCAATTCAGAGGAAAACCTTCTGTTTGAGAACACATATGAGCACTGATGTGTTTTTTTCAACTCTGTCTAATGTACTGTGTTCAACTGATTTTTCATGGGCGGGTGCTAGGGAGCTTAACAAATTCTCAGTCCATGTCAATATTTGCGGGGATCCCGATTTCAATATCCCGTGACTCCGAGTTCTGTAGTTCTCTGCGAATCTCTGCCGAGATCTGAGGGTGGGTTTGTATCTTGAGCAGCTCTAGCAGCGCCGTCTTCTGTTCGGAGGCAAGGTCAGCCTTGTATCGCTGCGCTAGTGTGAGGAAACTCTGGTGCCAGAGCACAGGAAGTACTCGCTGTTCGGTGCGGAAAGATAGGAAGTGAGCCACCAAGGCATCGAGCACACGGAAAGGCAGGGCGTATTTCTTGTCGAGCAACAGACGCAGGAAAATGCTGTTGGCACCGTTGTACTCCATTTCTGCCAATTTGAGCATTGTGGCGCTGAAAGGTGAAAAAAAAAAAAAAAAGGATTCATGTTATGCAATCTTCCACTGCATGCAAACTGACCGCACCTATTGTAATGTGCTCATTTTGAATTTCAACAACTATCATGGCACCTTTAAAATAAATTGCCCTATTATTGGTAAAAGACAACTGGGAACTGTTTTTAAATTATTCTCGAAAAAATGCATCATTGGTGTGTGAACAAATTATCACTTTATACATGTTTTACAGTTACAAATACGAAAAAGCATGAACTCTAAATCCTTATGGATCAGCAGCCGCCTTGCACTTGTAGGCCTATAAATTTATCCTAAGCTTTATTTGCGCAACAATTTTACTCACGCCAAATTATTTGAACTATCACAATTTTTTATGCAGAGTTCAACATTTACAGTGGCCCGTTGGCCAGTGTGGCAGTGAATTACTTTCATCATCGAAACATTATTATCATTGTGAACAGCCGGGCAAGTTCACATTCAAACACGCCATGTTGCCTCGCATCATTGTCAGAGTCAGTCTCGTTGCCGTGCGGCTCCTCAGAAATTTTGGGAAGGCACAACAGTGCAAGGAGACATGTTGGCACAAGCATCCACAATACGATCACAAATTGTGGTGCAACTCACACAGCGCAGTAAAACTGTGTTCGGCATCGCTCCCACGCCGCTAGCAACGTCACATTGGCCGTTTCTGTCCATTACCATGGCAACTACACCTAACAGTAAAAGCTGACTTCACGTGCCCTGTTGTGCGTATCACTACCGTGCTGTTCGAAAGTGAGTGGCACCTCGTCCATGTTGGTGATGTGGTTGGTTTGGATGTGTTTGTCTGCAATATTTTTGTTGTATTTCAAAATGCAAAATAAGTTTGTCCCCCACCACATTCCTACATACCCACTTGGTAGGAATGTGGGGATAATCCCATTGATGAATCAAGTAATCAGACAAAAAAAAAAATTGCATCATTAAACAGGAATACCAACACAATAACATAGCGTATGTGAGGAGACAATTTTTACCTGGCGTGGAGCACAGGGATAGAACACTTCGTTAGGATGCTTCCGATGATGATTGCCTCTCTGAGAGTGCATGTCCCAGATTCACACAGGGGTATCAGTATACCTGTGGGACAAACAAGATTAAAGATTAAGATTAAATTTTCACCTTTTTTAAATATATATGCGGTGTATCTCTATGAAAAAAAAAATTGCACCAACCACATTAACTCACCTTTGTTTGGTTTGAGTACAGATTTGACTTTCAAAGCATGTACCATAGTGTGTTTTAGTAGGTCAAAGGATGAACACACATTCCTGAAATATGACGTTGATTATGTCATGAATGTTTTTTTTAAAGCTGATAAAATGATAAATGTGTATCTTTTATACAATGGCAATAAATTCCAATGGTTGCGTCAGTGGCCATGTAGAGTGGCAATTTGTGCAGTGGTGTTAGGGTTATAGAACTGAGAGCAAATAAACATAATAGAATAAGGCTACGATTAATACTTACTCATGCTTTTCCAAAGGTAAACATTATCTCTATCTCTCCCTTTCTCTTTCTCTCTCTCGCTCAGGTAATTATATGTCCTAATTGTATACGGTGAGTTTTTTTTATAGTTCAGAAAGACAACGGTGGTTCTGGACCTTATTTCATTAAATTGCAAATATGAAAGTATAAAGTCTGAATATATTTTTCTGTGTTCAAGGACAAGAAAAACATTTTACAAACTTTCTTCAACATCGTAAAAATGAATAACTTAAGCGTGTTCATCAGTACCTATTCTTAGTAACTTTCAGTAACCATCTTAACACAGACTGAAATATTCAATTGCGGCTCATTAATCAATAAACTCCAAGGAGCAGCAGCATCATGTTTTTGTAAACAACACTGCCACCAAGTGGACATGTTACACAATGATCGTTTCGAAACGTGCGACTAAATTCAACATAAGAAATGATTTAATAATAATAATATTATGGCAACATCTTATATCCAGAATGGAAACAATTGGTGTCAGTGGACATTGTGAACCAAAAACTGACAAATACCAGAAATGATTTGGTATTCAAGCGCACAGTTTTAACTACATTGCTGAGGAAGCTGAATATATGTACTTTAATTCTGAACATAAGTTAAAATTAAAGAGTGGCTGTGTTTATTTTGATGGAAACTTTCAGAAAGTAAGTCATTTAACAATATGTTTATTATTGGGATACTGGACTCAGATTTATTAATACAGTATTAATCTTTTGGGAACTTTTATTAGCTAGACAAAGTGAGAGAGAAGCAGCTGTTAGTTAATAAGATTCAGTACTGTAGATGACTGCAAAAATACAAGCACAATCATAAACATATTATTAATTGACTATCTCTCAGGTAGCATGAATAAAACTGACAATGATTAACTCTGGAAAGACTGAATTTTTGAAACACTTCGGTGTAGGATGTTGTTAGCTTGGCCTTGAGCAAACGTCTCACCTTTAAACCAGGCCCCTGGTTTGAACAAAGCCTTCTTCAGAGCACTATAAAGATGAAAATTGAGTTTCTTGTACTCAACAATATCATCCCGAACTCTGGGCAACAAAACCAAGTTGTAAAATCTTTGGGCCATTCGCTCTTTCAGATTGGAGGAGAAGATTCTGCAACAAAAGCAAATCAACATACTGAAGACTGTCATTCTGATAAAATCCCCATTCATGTCATGCAGAGAACTGACCTTGTCGCTTGATACATGGCAGCTGCCGTCCAGGTCTCGGGCTCAGTCAAATAGAGGACCTGCTCCCAGTTTGAAAGTGCCGGTATTATTTTAAAAGCCTTTGGCAACTTTCCACTGCGATATTTTGACAGGACCTGAAGCGTAAATAACACAAAAACACGATTAAATTCCAACTGGAATCTCCTCAAGCTGCCAAATGCACTTGGATAAGAATAAAATTCTAAATTCTTTCATTATTTTATTGATTTAAACTGTATATGTCAGCAAAAGTGCAAGTGTCTAATTTTAAGACCATTCACCTTATTGACACCTCTATACACTTCTACTATCCTGGGGTCAAGCTGTTGCATCGGACAGCCAGATACTTCTGACATGACTGTTCCTACTTCTGTCTGTTTTTCTGTTATCTTCTCCATTATAATGTCTGCTAAGGTTCGCCTGCAAGACAAAAAAAATCCACATACACACAAATCATTTATTTGTGTATGATTATGTACATCCAAAGCCGAGATGCTACCGGGGTCTTGCCTCATTGGGGGGTTCTTATTCATGAACATCTCAATGGCTTTCTCGTCATCTGCGTCAACCACAACTTCGGTGTCATACACAGCGTTGGTGTCACCTTTACCAACGGTTGCTCCCAGCGCTGGCCACTCCTCATCTGAATCTGCATCCTGAGATGAGGGACCTGAAAAATAATTTCAAGGGGGAAAAAAAATAACATTGTTAGAGAGGTCCTTGTGTTCCACTTGGCAAATTTGTGTGCGCGTTGAGACACAAGACAACAATAAAATCCTACCATGAAGAATCTAAAAACTAAATGCAGAAAAACTGTAGGTTATGACAATATAACGAAATTTGTACAGACATGCTGTAGTCCGTCAATACCCTAATCACAATGACGGTAAATATTTCTATGACAAATACCTGTAGTCCATAAATGAAAACAATCAAATGAAATACAGTAAGCACTGTAGTAATTAATGGTGCAGAGGCAACTTTACACCATCTTTATGCAGTATATTGCAAAGCATTAGGGGGTTCAATTTGAAGATTGTTATTAATTTGTTTGAAATGCCATTGATAAAACAAGCTCCATTGCGAAATGTGAGTTTTGTTTATAGTGTAGTCCCAATACATGTCTTGGTAGCCTTACCAAGAAAAGTGACGGGTGCTTTCTTCTTTGGCACCAGGCCATATTCGCTCTGGAGTTCCTCTTGTTGAATCCTGGCTTGTTGCAAGATCTTCTTGGACAGACGTTCGTTCACGTAATTGTCTTCGCCCTCAATCCGATCGTCCCGAAGTTTCACTCGGCCTTTGCTTCGAACGGTGTCGCCCTGTAGCATCTGGTCAACCAGAGTATCCGACTGCCCTCGCTTGTCACCTCCTCCTTTAGATTTTTTCACTTTCGGCATGGTTGCGGTTTGTTTAGTCTGTAATGAAAACGTTCATAAATTCGTCCGGGTATGTTAACTCACGTTCAAATCGTTTTAACGGTGTAAACAGAAGTTAGCCAAACACGTGCCAATGTCTCTCAGAAAGGAAGTCGTCCATTACGTCACATCCTCAATATCTTCACCTCTCAAAATGCTCCATTATATTTTTTTCTTCTGTATCATGTAGTTAATATCGTTCATACTAAACAAAAATATCATAATCAATATTGTTTTACGTGTTGTTGTTGTTTTTTGTTGGACTTATTTTTACCGGAAGACCCAAATTCAGTCAATAAACAAGACGAAGAAGAACTTCACCCGGAAGTATTCAGCCTAATTTGAAGACGGCATCTGCCAGATGCCATCTGGCAACAAACAATTATAATAAAAATGGGGGTTACTTGGTGAGGTTTTATTTCCTTATTGTATCAGTATACGGTTGGCATTGTCACTCATTAAACTTATCGCGTTTTGACGCGCATATAACCCTTCAGATTTATCGTAGGTCCACAGCATCGTTTTGTCTATTCACGAACGTAGCTAGGCTGTGATTCTCAACCTTTATTGGGACAAGGCGTATGTTTTACATGAGAAAATCTCACGGTATACCACCAAATACAATAGTTGGATACTGCATGCTGAAATAATCATTAGCTACTCACACAAGTACTGACCTGTGTCTGCCATGACTTATTCTTTTGAATGAATGGGATAAATTATGTACTCCCAACCATTTAGTGGGAGGACATTTAATTGTGCTACTTGTCATGATACATCACTGGCATGGATAGATGAACCACGGTGCATTTATGGTAAAGAATTAATATTTTCTGACCAATTAAGGGAAATAGGTCTGTGGTACATCTGATGATCTCTAATGGCACAATAATGTGCTGTGGAATAGTTATCACTGAGTATCATATTCAGTCGAAAATGTGTGATCACTTTGCTGTTTGTTGAGTTTAAAACAATGTTTGTAACTTAGTGTGTGCCAGGTGCCGGTGGCAGAGGGGAAGAGCGTGCAGCAGACTGTGGATATGGTGCACAAGAAACTAGAGCAGCTGGGAGCTGTGAAACAAGGCAGCTTCTGTGTCGACTGTGAGACGTACCATGCGACTGGAACTGTCAGTGGTAATACTTAAGGCTGTTATTCCGTTTAGCTACATGTTTCATTGGAAATATGTGTTAAAATGTTCAGCAGAGCAGCTCTGTTTTTGGGTTGCGGCACGGTGGTAGTTTTTGCATTCACAATATTTTGTTTTAACATGGTTATGGTTTTCAGTAGCGTAAAACTACAGTAAACTGAATCACAGGATGTTCCTCATATTTTGCTCACCTTATTTAGTTAAACAAAGGCAAAATATCATGAATATAAATAATACACAGAACATTATCTTGTAGTGCAATTACAACTTTTGTAGGTGTGTGTGTATTTAGAGTGAAGTTACAAAAATGGTTTGTAACCCTCGAAGGTCTGTCGAAAAGTAGGATCGTCATTACTGTATACTGAACGTAAAACAACAGCAATAGTGAGAGTGCTACCTTTGTGTTCCAGGCCAGCCTTCCAAACTCTTATACGTGATGCACAACTCGGAAACCCCCCTAAGCTGCCTGGCTCTGTTTGAGAACGGGCCCTGCTTGGTAGCTGACGCAAACTTTGACGTTCTTATGGTGAAGCTAAAGAGCCACTTCCAGAATGCCAAAGGCCACAAAGTGGAGTGCCGGGGGTCACGATACCGCTACTGTGACTTCCTGATCAAAGTTGGCACAGTGACCATGAGCTCAAGTGCCAGAGGAATATCAGTAGAAGTAAGGGCACACTGCCAATGATCCCACAACCTCACTTTGTTTTAACTGCACTCACTCTCTCTGCAGGTGGAATATTGTCCCTGTGTGGTACCAGGGGACTGTTGGAATCTAATGAAGGAGTTTATGCAGTCATTCTTGGGCCCCAGTGTCCCAGACCTGCCATCTGCCTTTGCTGCCAAGCCTGAAGGCATTTTTGCACCAGCCGACTGCGTTGACACCATGACACAGTACCTGGAGTTGTTCAACAAACTGCGTAAACTTCAAATTCAAGGGAATAATGTGCGTTGAATTGCCATTCCTGATTTTTAGTATTCCTTATAATGTTCATCAATTCTGCTCTTGTGGCTCAAGTTACCATCCTGGAATCTAAGAAAGCCTGGACTTTTATTTTTATTGCTGGAGCCTTACATCATGTATAAGCCCTTTTGATGGGTGTGTCTTGTATTAATAAAAAAAAAAAAAAACACTGGAGAAGAACAAAATCAGAAATATTTGTGTATTCGCCTATCCTTTTCCAGTGCTCACACACATGACACTAAACAAGGTATTTACCATATAGGCTTAGCTGAAGACTGAATATGAATGCTAATGTGATAAGGCTAGGTGTGGTACCTCCATGGGGTACCCTACCTTTTGCTCAAAGTATGTAAACTGGGTTTATGCTTCAACTCACCCTAATGAGGTCAAGCACAAGACAAAATGGATGGCTGGAAAGTAGACTTCAATGAAAGTCATGGCTAAAAACCTTCGCCTTAAACATGAGGCTTTAAGTCAGAATGCACCAACACTGGAATTGGTGCTGAAACTGTACATATGTACTCATACTCAGAAAAATGCTCCAACAATAAGAATCCGAGACAATTTCACCAACTTGACTTTAACTTTCTGCGCTGTTTGCTCTATTGGATGGATTAGAAGCCACGACAGTTTATGTAGATACATTCGGGTAAATATGGACAACACTAAAGTTGACAGTATATGCTGTGCAAAATTGATGATGAAATCCCCTTGGGCAGTAATGGAGTTGGCAAGCTGTAAAGACAGGGTGTCAGACAGACACTGACTTTCTCGAAGCCCCATGTACTGCTCCACGTGACTCGGCTCCAGCCATTAAGAAGCGCCGCAAAGGCCGGCCGGTCGGCCCTGCTGACCCTTCTCCACCCAAACATGTCGTGCATTTAGGAGAAACATGCAGCAAGAATTAGAAAAACTTGCAATTGGATGTTAAAATGGCAGTAAGATGCCATTCCTTTCAAAAGTGTTTTATTTGAGTGAAATGTGTCATATTCAAGAAAAAATACATTTTGAACAACTTTGATTAAAATAAAACACCTTTTCATTGCTACTGCAAGACAAAGTATTGCATAACCAAGAATCGATGCCTTATATCGTGTAATATTCAAAGTGTGTGTATCGGAACCTATCAGGATGGACATTTTTTAACATTTGTGAAAAAAATATTTTGGAGCTTTTTAACAAATCCTCCCTACGTGGCATGTCTGTGTGATTTCTGTTTAAATTGTCTTTCATGGCACGACTAGCTACTGATGTTTATGTGCCCATTTTTAAAAATTGGGTCACGAAAATGAGAAAATTGCACACCATACGGAATAAGATCCAAAACATTCCAGTCGTCACTATAATTAATGGTTGTCTAAAGGTTCTTTTTTCATGTAATTAGAACCAGAGCCCAGAATGTTGCAGTTTCTTCAATGTAGCACATCCTTAAAACGTGTCATGAAATGAACACAAACCTCAGTGGTGACACAGGCTCCTCCTCGCCCTGTTTGGGGCTGCGAGCTCGGGTTATTGTTCCATGTGGCCTCGGTGGGTGGGTGGACGGACGGCCGGGCCATCCTGCTGCCTGTTGTTCCGCCACTCGGCCAATGGGAGGCCGACTGCCGCTCAGCCTGCGTCCAATGAGAGCGGCGGGGTCCGGGCTCGCATCGAGAGTTGGGTTGTTCAATCTGAGTGAGGACAACAAGCAGATTTTTTTTTTTTCCTCTCTGATGTGTCGGATGGATGCGTTCCGCTCCGGCGATGGTAACGTTACCCCCGCTATATTCCTGTTATCGCAACGCAACTCGTTATAAACGAACAAAGCGTTGCTGTCCGCTGTGGATGTCAGCGGGGAGTTTGTACTCGCTTAGCGGCGCAGTGCGTTAGCTAAGCGGGTAAATCAGCGTCGGCGACCGACAACTGCGGCGAGGTCAACTTCAATTAACACAGGGGGCAACGCGAACTACACTTCCACCTTCTAACAATAAACCAGCGACTCTGGTCTGCGACTCGCGTTTATCTCCGTCAAAGTGCCCACCAGAGACGCCGCCTCGGTGGCTTCTCGGCAGGCTAGCGACGCCGCGGCGTCCTCTTCGCCAGGTTAGCATGGAGCGAGCGCGAGCTAACTTGGTGGCCGCGCCGCCTCAACAAAGTTGCTGGATGTTCTCCGGAAGAGAGGGAGAGGGGCTCTTCTTCTTCACGCCCCTTTGTTCTGCCTCGACGCGGAGGTGGAGGCAGTGAAGTAGCCTAGCATGGCTGCAAAGAACCGCTCGAACAATCGGGATTAAAACAACCACGGCAGACCTGTGGTCAATCAGATAACAGGCAGCACCGTAAAACTGTACGATTAGCGACTGCGGTCCACGTAATCCTTGTTTATTTCAATTGACATTGCATTAAAACTTCAACATATAGGTTTCGAGCTCAACACATGTGATTCAGTGCTGCTTTACGACCCAAAAGAACCCAGGGCACATTTTCATGGAGAGTCATCACCATTAAGGTTTGTGTTTCCATCTTGTTTGCATGGAAAAAAAAAGATGACGCGTTTTTGACAGCAATCCGTTCCAGGGCTACCTGGGTCTTATCTCCAAATGTGATCAAATAAACATTAAATATTTTAAGATGTTCCTTTTCCACAAAATCAATTGTGTAACCAAAACCTGGAGCCAGAGTGTTTGGTAGCATCCAATATTGGGTGCATCAAGTGGTTTTTATGTGCATTTGCCTAGGAAAGTCAGCAGCTGTCTCATTTGTATCTTGTAGTTAACAAGCAAGGTAAGAGAATTCTCTCTTCACTGGAAAAAACAATATCTGGGGAAAAAAGTGTCATTCAGATTTAAAGATTTTGTCATCACTGTGCCATGAAAAGCATGCCATTCTATCTTTCATCTCTTTGAAATTGTTACATGAAAAACAAATATTTTGAAGGTTGTTTTCCAGAATTACTCCTCATTGAGTATGAATTGTGTGATTTTTCTTTCTTTTTTCTCCTCAATGCATGTTCCTTCCCCCTTGTTGAAGAAATTTGAAGCTGTTAATTTCAATTTTAAAAAAATGAACCACTGTGCTCTTCATACAAGAGCGCAACTAATTTGAACCTTGAAGTGACCACATGATAAACCACATGAGTTCCAACTAGTTTGTTCAAATCCTGCTCTAGGCGCACAGATTAAATTCAGGATTCCTGGAGAACACAGACACTGCAGATGAATGCAATGTACACCTTTTTTAACTTTGTGTGCATTTCGAGTTCTATAACGCCGACTCACTTTTGATTTGTACCTCCCTCAGAATATTCCAGTGGCTGCTGCTGACGACAGTGGATATGGATGATACAGAGCATTGCTGTTCTCTTCAAACTCGGTGAGGTTTTGTGTGAAATCTGACCCATCCAACTATTTGAAGAGTAAGCACTTTTCCCTTCTACTCGATGAACACTTACTATCCATATTTTTCCAATTCAAGAGCTATACCAAGAGTTACAGGCTTCATTGTGTGCACAGTGTGAATTGAAATATTATTGACAGTCATCCATAAAAAAAAAAAAAAAATTACGGGCTGGGTGAGTGTTCCCCCACTGCAGTGTGATTTTCAGCCAGAGAAAAAAAAAATTCCCTCCCTCTGTGCTTGCTGCCGGAGCAGCCAGGTAACGTTTGCACAAGTTGGCCTAACAGGAATACACGTACCTGTTCTCGTTGTGGGACCACCACAGTGGTGATTTCTACCTGCGGGGAGTTTGTGGTATTTCTGCACTACACTTGCGACGCTATTGAAGATAAGTGCAATAGAAAATGGATGGATGGATGGAAATAATCAAGAACCTCTGATAAAATTGAGACATGGTCTTGAGGCGAAGAAAAAAAAAAATCATTGTTCCTTGCACTACACCCCCAAATTTAAGATATAGGTCAAAACAACTCTTCAAATTGCTGTGGAGCAAACAAATGTTTGGTTTGGTGCGCTAACTAACATTGTTATGATGAATATGAATAATTGCTATTTTAAAGTTGCTCCAATTTAAATTTTTTAAGACCTCCAAAAAGATGTTTTTGTGTAGTACTTGAAGCATGTTTTATTTTTTGAGGTGGTGCTAGTTGTAAAAAAAAAATAAAGATCCGCCGATCTAATGAAATGGTGTAATTGCAACCTGCAGAATGTCTTGCTGCTCGGCGAGAGGACGTGCGTCCTACCACTGAGGGCCCCCCCATGTGCATGCGGAGAGATGGATCGCTGTAAGCACGTGGTGCGCCTTCGCCTGGGCCACGACCACTCCATCCTCAATCCGCAGAAATGGCACTGCGTGGACTGCAGCACCACCGATTCGGTGTGGGCTTGCCTCAAGTGCTCCCACGTGGCCTGCGGACGCTTCATGGAGGAGCACTCGCTCAAACACTTTCAGGAGTCCCACCACCCGCTGGCCATGGAGGTGCGGGAACTGGACGTCTTCTGCTTTGCTTGCGGAGACTATGTACTCAATGACAACGCAGAGGGAGACCTCAAGCTCCTCCGAGGGGCCCTCTCCACCGTTCGCAACCCCGGTACGCGCTCGCTGCGCTCCTCGGTTTGGCGGACGTACACCCACCGGGGCGGGGAGAGCGGGCCGCAGCCTCCCATGCAGCTGGCGTTGCGTCACAGGAGAAAAACCCTCCTGGCCAAGATGCTTCAGAGGTGGACGAGCAGACATAAAGAGCTGCAGGCGGAGCGCCAAGAGAAGCTGGAGGAGGCGAGAAGACAAAAAAAAGAGGTGAAAAGGAGACTGTTGGAAGAGCTGGGCAGCGTCCCACCCAGAAAGAGCGCTCGGCTTCTCACTCAAGCGCCACGTTCAACCATCACCCTCATTCCCTGTAAGTTCCGAGACCCTCCGGAACGGCTACCTCCTCCTCCTGCTCCGCCCAAGAGGCCTTCCCTCCTTGCCTTGTCACGAAAGCCCCCCACGAACGGCAGAGCTGCAAAACTGAGGCGGTACTACTCAGCCCATTCGGCGACCCGCCGACGCCTCGCTCCGGGGGTCACCGGTCTGCGTAACCTGGGGAACACATGCTACATGAACTCCATCTTGCAAGTGCTGAGTCACCTGCAGAAATTCAGGGAGTGTTTTCTCACCTTGGACCTGTGCGAGACCGAGGAGCTGCTGGCCAAGACCAACCACGCGCAGGGGGTGAAGGCGGTAGCCGGAAGTGTGGTCAGCAGCGGTAACATGCCTCTGACCTCATGTCCCCTGGGACGTGTGGGAAATCTGACGGTGGGCAAAAAGGAAAGCCCCCCGCCCACCCCGCAGACTGCCGAGTTGGTCCAGCCCAAGGAGACTCGTTGCTCCACCCGCCAGCAGATGTCTCTGTGCCATGAATTGCATACGCTTTTCAGGGTCATGTGGTCGGGCCGCTGGTCTTTGGTGTCTCCCTTCGCCATGCTGCACTCCGTGTGGAACCTTATCCCGGCTTTCCGCGGCTACGACCAGCAGGACGCGCAGGAGTTCCTGTGCGAGCTGCTGGACAAGGTGCAGCAGGAGCTGGACACGGAGGCCTCCAAACGGCGGATCGTCATCCCCATCACCAAGAGGAAGCTTTCCAAGCAAGTGCTCAAGGTGCTGAACACCATCTTTCATGGGCAGCTACTCAGCCAGGTGAGTCTGGCAACATGTACGTTGGGTCTCTTTTTTTTTCCCCCCAACTTTTAGACCGCCTTTCCTTTGACTTTTGTGGGAAAATGTCTCTGGGTCCAGCCGAGTTCCTTTCACATGTTGTATAACTGTACTCCTTCGATCCGTGCCTGCTTGTCGTATCTTTTTCAGTCAGGTTGTCGCCAAAAGTGAGAAAGGCTAAACCTGAAGGGGGCCATATCATGCAATTTTTAGATTTCCACAGTTCAATGCTGGCATATAGATGATTATCTAATACCTTTGGCACAATAGCGATCTCATTTCTTTTGAAATATGAGTTACTTTGGTAGCTATTTTTCAAACTCGGAAGGAAGCAAGGCGTCTGGTTCACTGAAACCCCGCCTCTCCCCAAGTGGCTGCCGCACCTCTTTCAGGACATCGTCCTAAAACTGGTCATTGCGCACAACAAAAGTTGGTCAGGGGCAACCTACATTGAGGCGAGTTAAAATTTGCATACATTTTTTTTCCCTTGTACTGATTTATTGCCAGTGGTCTGTTCTCTGCATTTTGTAGCATTATGGCTTGGTTGTCCTGTTAACATTTTCTGTACAGTAGATGGATGTAAACAAAAAAGAAAAAAATGCCCAACCAGACTTCACCTTCTTTTACCCGCCCTTGTCTAGCTAATCTCCCCGTAGCTTTTAGAATCAGATTTAAAATCCTCCTCACAGGGCCAGCGAGCTAGCCTACAGTCAACGTCAGCATTTTCTATCCTCCGATTGGTCGGTCAGAGCAAAACTGCTCGACTAACACAACACGTATAGTCAGCATCTCTGGTGAGTGTTGAGAACGACTGATTTTGAAAAGCCCCCAGACAACCTAAGTGGCACACTTGAGTTCTGTTGTGTTGTATTTTGGTGTAATTTGGCGTCATTCATGGGGAATTTTAATTTGGGTGAATCAGCACTCAAGGCCCAAGTACCAAATGCTCAGCCCATCTCTGATTGGATCTCCGAAGACCGTGCAGATGTACTGAAAGGCAGGCCGAATGAGATAGGGACGAACAGCGCACCTTAGTCATTCTCCCAAATGAGATATTCCAAACAACATATTTGTTATTAGCCGACTGCTTGTGTTGTTTTCCACACAGACGTCTCGTAGGTTTTCTCGACAGCCCGATGGGGTTGAATTTATGTGGTTGAAAGTAAGCTCTCTTTCCCCGCGCTTCTGTCCAGGTGACGTGTCTGTCCTGCAAGCACAAGTCAAACACAGTTGAGCCATTCTGGGACTTGTCTCTGGAGTTTCCCGAGCGCTACCACAGCGTCAACAAAGGCTCCGGCTCCACGGCCTACCAGCGCAGCTGCACCCTCACCGAAATGCTGTCCAAGTTCACCGAGATGGAAGCGCTGGAAGGCAGCATTTATGCCTGCAACCACTGCAACAGTGAGTCCAGCCTTCGGACTTTGACCCGTGTGCACCATTCCTCTAATAATGTTTCACTTCTCCGGCAGGAAATGGGCATCGGCATTCCAACTGAATTCTTATACATGTGGTTATTATGTAGAATTGGTAATGTAACCGACCTAATTGTTGTCCAGCCTGGATTTAAACTGCAGGTCCAAGTGCTTATTAAGGATTTAAGGCGTGATGCATTATACAGAATGCTTAAGATTATATTGTGAATTGGCGCCATGTAAACAAAAGTAGCTTTTGTGATTTTTTTTTTTTTTTGCGCTCTTTCTATATTTTTGCCCTCCCTCTCTGTCGTTTTGTCACTTTCAAGCAATAATTTGTCATCTCGCTCTCATGTGATTTGTCAGAGAGAAGAAGGAAAACATCCCACAAGCCTTTAGTTCTTTCAGAAGCCCATAAGCAGCTTCTGATCTACCGTTTACCTCAGGTTCTACGGCTGCACCTCAAGCGCTTCAGGCAAGTGCCTTTGTATTCCACCGGGATGTATTGCAATCTTTTTAACTCATTCAGTACCAGCCAAGTCTAGACCAAGTTTGAAAAGACGTTTAAAAACGTCTTTGGGAGTGAATGAGTTAACAATGTATATTCTTTCATGGAGATCAATGTCCAAGAAAAAAAAAGTGACTATTTAAATCCCTATCTCCAGTAGTTTGTCCAATAGAGTTTTTCCCACCACTTCCACTGCAAATTGGGTTTAGCACAGACTAACATATATATATATATATATATATATATATATATATATATATATATATATATATATATATATATATATATATATATATATATATATATATATATATATATACACACACACACACACACACACACACACACACACACACACACACACACACACACACACACAGAGTGGCAGAGCCCAAATGTTACAGAAATCGCAGAAAACTAACACATTATACATGTAACACTTGATTGTTTCAAATATTAAAAAAAAAAAAAAAAAGTTCCCTCGGTGTGGAACTCAGGAGGCAGTTCAGCAGGATACTCAAATACTGACATATTTGATCGGTGCAGCTCAACATTCAACCTCCCCATTACATGAACGAATTTTTTTTTTTTTAACGGTTTGACAAAACCCTAGTTTCAGAGGTTGGGGATTACCCTCCAAAAAATTCTCTTCAGAATGAGCAGTTTGCTCCAAAAACAAAGTCTTTCCTGAGCAAAATTGCTGCTAACTTGATCGAACTCAATGTTTGTGACATGAACAAGCTCTTGTGTTGCACGGGCAGATGGTCGGGGAGGAACCATCGAGAGAAAATCGGCGTCCACGTGGCCTTCGACCAGGTTCTGAACATCAAACCCTATTGCTGCACGGGCTCAGGTCACTCTGTTCACAGAGGGGGCTACACCTACGACCTGTCGGCCGTGGTGATGCACCACGGCAAAGGCTTTGGCTCAGGGCACTACACCGCATACTGCTACAACACAGAAGGAGGTGAGAACGCTGGACAAATGGCGCTGTTGCAAGCGCGACATCGAATCTAACTGGATTGCTGTACCCCGCAGGTTTCTGGGTCCACTGCAATGACTCTGAGATGAAGGTTTGCAGTGTGGAGGAAGTGTGCAACACTCAGGCCTACATTCTCTTCTACACCCAGAGGTCCGCTTAGGGACTTCTCGCTGTGAGCCTGAGCTGCGTTTATGAAATTGTTTCGCACCCGGATGTCACCAAACACACTCTTGAAAATAGCAATAGGGACTAATGTTTCGATGATGTTCCCGGCAGGCCACGGCGATCACTTTTCAGACCACTGTAGATGTGAGACAAAGCAAACGTGACAGACCAAAAAGAATTTGCCACAACAGTCGCTGTCTTGGTTAGCCACTGTGGCAGCACGTAATTGTTTCAAAGACAGCAAAACTTTGATATGGAGAAGAAAAGTGTGGGGGGGGGGGAGAATTTCCATGGCCCCAAATCCCATGGCCACCGAGAACAAAATGTAAACAGAGCGTGAACTGACAAATGTCCTAAGTGGATTTGCACAGACCTCCGCCAAAATTGACAGAAATTCAAGCGCCCGCTACTTGTGCGTTTTTGGTTTGTGGTCATCCATGTTGGATTGTACCACGTTTGATTCTGCAACAGGGAGAACCATGACACAGCGAGATGAGGAAATACATTTCTCTTTCTCCGTCTTGATTCAGATTACCAACAAAATGTATGAAGGACTATCAGGGCCACATGTTAAAGAAAAATAATAAAGTCGTATGGCCACAAGAACAAAGTTTTAATAGTTTAAATCGTAACCATCGACTTGTCCGGCCAACGACCACCACAGCGAGTCATTCGCATGATTTGTAATCCTCCAAATCATAATTTTTACAAGAGCAAAAAAAGACAGTTTGTGTCTCTATATGTGCCCTGCAATTGTGTTGGTGACGAGACCTGCTGAAGTCAGGTGGGATGGGCTCCTCCTCAACCTGTGAACCGAATGAGGGCAAGCGCTATTAAAAATGGCATGAATATATGGCAGCTCTCTAGACATAGACAGCGGCCGCTTGTCTTAAAATGTTGCGTTTACGTCCACATGGAATTTTAACATTCACTTGTTAAAATGGTTTGGTTTGTTTATTGAACATAAAACATATACAGTAATAATTTGACAGAAAATAAGGTAAATAAAATAGTAAAAAGGAAAGAGAAATCAGTCATCATTCAACACAGTTATGTTAAAGGGAGTAGGAAGAAGTAATGGTAACTTCATTCTCACATTTCCTCCCCTTTTCTAAAAACCAAGACCTATTTTTAATTGTCTTACTCCATATTACTACTCAAATTTGACAAATAGCAATACATTAAAAATGTTTGATGACTTTGTCTACTTCATTCTTTTTGGATTACCACGATTACATAAGCTTCATCGTTAACTGTATGACTTTTCCCCTTGTAACTACTTTTTTTTTCACTACGGCTCTGATAGTCCTTCATAATAACATTTAATGTAATCTTGTTCCACATTTATGCCACCTCTCCACAAAATCATACAAATCAATAATTTCAATTTTGGGTAATCCTAGCGAACCAAACAATAGTTAGCATCAATGGCGGAGGTAATTTAGCCACTGTGTTTCGAGCTTCATTTTCTGATGTGTACAAAGAAACTTTTTCATAAATGAAGCGACAGGTCGGTCCGCCTGTGGGACCAGCAGACTGTGCGAGCGGGTTCGATTAGATCCTGCTAAATATCCAGTTGTGTGCTTGCATTTAAAAATTAAGGGGAAAAAAGCTCATTTATATTGAGTATGAGGACCGAGCAGGCACACATACCTGAAACTACATTTTATGTTGAACACAATACAACACAGAATCTGTATTCCATGACTTTTTTTTGTGTTTGTTTTGATTTGTTTTATCACCTAGAGCGGTTATATTTTGTAGCTTTACATATGACAAGAGGGAGATTAACGCTCCCCAAATGGGCCATCATACTTGAAATAAGATTCTGAGAATTTCAGACTGTGTTCCTTGTGGTTCTGATTTTTATTTCAATTGTTTTTTTTTCTTTTATTGTGAAATGTCACTTTTCGATTCCTCCCCGTGGACATCATGATGTCGTCTCCTGGTTTGTATGTTCGCCTCAGCGAGTTTGCTTGAGTTCATTCTGTGTTCAACTGCCATGAAAGGAAGCCAAAAGGACACTTGACTGAGAAGTGACGGAGGGTCTTTGAAAAGCGGGTGGGGGTTTGCTCATCTAGCTGGTCCTAGCTTTGTGATTGTTCATTTTTTAATTCTTTTTTTTTTTATATTTTGCTGCTCCTGTATGGTTTCTACATGGGAGCTCCCACCCACCCACCACCACTCTCCCTCATTGAGTCCGTGTAGACGAGACCAGCGATGGAGACAAGCCACTGCAGAAGTGATGAATGTTTCTTTTTTCTCCTTTTCAAGAGACATTTGGTACCTTACGTTTTAGCACCTGAAAGCAATATATTGTAAATCTTAAACCTTGACAGGAATTTAAGATCAAATCAGGAATTGTTTTTTTTTTTTCTACTCTGCTGTTTCTATTAAAGTCTTTAGAATTTGCTAGCTAATTGAGAAGAAACACTTGTGTTTGATACGAGTGAAATCCACACTACATTTGTCAACTTCAAGTCAGAAACAATCTTAATGACGATGAATGTCCTACTGCTTAGAGGTCAGGTGAGTTCTGTTGTTAACTAAGAATACATGTCATCAATGTAATGGTCATATGGGTTTTGCCTGACAGTTATTAAAAACATGAAGCAATTTCTTGTAAGATTCTGATCCATTTTTGCTGACTCAAAATGCTGTTTGCCTCCCATTACCGTGCGGATACTCCCAATATCCGCTCAATGCCCACAATCCAATGATGCCAAGGTTGACGTCGTTTACAAGTTTGTGGTGATGTGTGCTGTCATTTAGCCTTCATCTTCAGTTTGGCAGATTGCGAGCAATTTTTTAAAACAAGGCTTCAAACTGTTAATTGCCACACTCACTTTAGTGCCAAACTAAAGATAAAACTGATTTTAACACCGTATAACTGCCCAGGATTTGCTATCTTAATGCGAACATGCAACACACGAGACATGCTAACAAATATCATTTATGCGTTGGTGTTATAATCCTTGATGCAATGGACGTTTAGCTGACAATGACACCGGCATATATTCTTCAGCCTCTGCAAAGAATGACTGAAATTACTGCAAAGCGGAAAGTGTCTATGTAGACCAGGTGTCAAACTCGAGGCCCGGGGGCCAGATCTGGCTCACCACATCATTTTATGTGGCCCGCGAAAGCAGCTCAAACATGTCAACTTCCATGATCCTTTCTAAAATGTCTACCAAAATTTTTAATTCTCACATGTAATAAATACGAGATATATTCGATATGATAATAATAATAATACATTTTATTTATAAGCGCCTTTCAAGACACCCAAGGACATGATGTAGTACTGTTCAAAAATAAATGATGGCCAGTGAGGTTATGTTTATATGTATATTTGCAATTATTTCCCAGAATGAAAACACTGGCCGAAAATTGATCAGTGACCTACTTTTAATTCAGTTTCTTAATTATTTATTTCCTCTTGAAAGATTGGAACCCTCAGAAGAAATACAATCTAGTCCAGACAAAGATTCTACTGACGACAAAGGATTAGTTGTAAGTAATCCCCAGAGATTACTACTTTTATTGAACCTTTCCTCTCAATGTGTGCTTTGCTTAACTTTATTGAAACAGCGGCGGGAGGGAGGTGGGAGAGGAAGTATATTTATCACAATTCGTAATAAAACAAATATTTATTTGTAGATGTTTTTGTTTTTTTTTTGCAAACTGGTTAGAAACATTGACACAAATTGACATGCCAGCTCATTTGACACCGTGGACGAAAGCAGATCTATAACAGTGTTAATGAAATATATCAGCTATGGAGGGGAAATCTTTGACAGGGTGATGAAACATTTTAACAGCTAAAGGCTTTGTTCAATGGCAGCTAGGGGGAAACAGCCAGAAATGTGTCCAAAAAGCCTACTTGCAAACAGCAACAAACTAGGAATGACATTGATTTAACAAATGGACATTTTATTAGATAAACCTGCACTCTCATATAGTTAGAAAGAGCTCACTATGGATGTATCAACTTGTAAAGTGTAATGTAAAGTGAAAATAAATGTCTAATCATAGACATACACAAATATATGTGTGTGTGTGTGTGTGTGTGTGTGTGTGGGTGTGGGAGTGTGTGTGTGTGTGTGTGTGTGTGTGTGTGTGTGTGTGTGTGTGTGTTTGACGGCTTTGTAGACAGTTAAAGTGGATGACATGGCAGCAACTCGTGCAGGCTCACCATTGTGAGCGC
>CAAKHF010023961.1:30555-54754 GCA_901007745.1 Hippocampus kuda | reverse complement strand
GTGCTCCGGTTTCCTCCCACATTCCAAAAACATGCATGGCAGGCGGATTGAACACTCTAAATTGTCCCTAGGTGTGTGTGTGTGTGTGTGTGTGTGTGTGTGTGTGTGTGTGTGTGTACAGTATCTCTTGTATTAGATATTGGATCTCATGCGATTGTGCAGGGCCACCTAAGAAAGTGTCCAGTGAGCATATATCTGGCATCGAGCGAAATCCATATTGTCATCAATTGAAATGTCAACTGGTGCCAGTCCACACAAGGACATGCATGATGAGCACATAAACATTCATGAGAGAGAAAAGAAAAAAAAAAAACCAAAACATTTCCTCACAAATCAGCGTCCAACGTGAAGGTCAGCCTCCTGAGTCCTGTCCTGCTAATTCATAGTGCGTACATCTTAAAAGAATCATTAGAAAAAGATGATGTTTTTGGTGACAGCAGTGTAAATCGATGATCGGGCATCCACACCAAAAAGGTCGTCGATGTAGAAGCTTGGTCAGATGTTATTTTGTCCACGTTTTCATGTGTGGTTTGTTTTGATATTCCAAGGGAAAGTAGAGCAGCTCACATTCTGGTGCAGGCCTTAATTAACCTTTGTGCCCTCCTCTGTTATTTTTGTACATTTTGTCTTGTTTCGCTCCTGCTTGATGGTCATTTTGGTGGTGTTAAAGCTTGTGGCCAGAAAACATTCTTTTTGGTATTCTTTTTTAAATTTTCAAATCCAATTTCTTTCACTCATATGACTGGGAATGCGGTTTGCAAGTGTCACATGACCAAACTCAGAAAACAGGTGAGCCGTGAATGGTCGTTACCTGAGCCCTGAGCAACTGTGATGTCGTTTTCAGTCGACAGCAGGTGGCAAAATGGCCGCCCCTGAGATCAAAGAAGGGTGGATTTTGCTGCTTAATTCATATGACACAAATGAAACATTAATCAGACTGCCGTGTTTAGATTAATGGGGGTGACGCAGAACGTATGATAAAGAAAATGTTTGATTTGACTTCCTTATCAAATCATTCTGGCTGCTGCCGAATGGCCGCCATTAAGTCCAAACATCCATCAAATGTGTCAATATTTCATTCAAGATAATATCTAACATTGAGTTACATTTGAGGAGGGCACAAGGGATTTAAAAAAAAAAAAAACGAGATGGACACTCTGCTCCAGTTCCTCCAATGGGGCATCTTAGCTGGGCATAAGCCAAGGATCCACAAAGTCCCAGTGCTTCCATAAAACAAAAAGCAGCACGGTGAGCAGAACGGTAGCGCCCACCCGCGCCCGCGTCTTCATCAGCGGCGTGATGAAGTTGGCCAACGTGGACACGAACACCAGCAGCACGGCCATAAGCGCTAGGATGACGTTGATGAGTTTCCCCAGCAGCGCGCGGGCGTTGGCGTTCTCCACGCCCTCCAGCTGGACCACCTGCTGCTGTTGCTGCTGCAACTCCAGTTTGGTGATGCGAGTCAGGCACGACTCCACCGCCTCCTGCGGGCGCACGCAAACATAATGGAAACACACACACAAAGGATGAGCACACGCACTCGTTTACACTCGCAGGAAAATTCATTAAAGACATCATCATCGGTCCATCATTGATTCATCTGTCCATTTGTATTCGTCTATTCATCCATTATCGATCCAGCTATCAACAATTCATCACTCCAACTTTATAGCATCATCCATCCACCATCCCTCATCCATCCATTTATGTATCCATCTATCAATCCATCCATTCGTCCATAATTCATCAATTAAGCCATCGATCATCCATCCACCCTTTCAGCGATCATCCACATATCCATCCTTACCTGAATGTCTCTTGCTCTCTCATAGGACTGATAGGCCACTTTTTCCTCCATGCTGGCTAATTCTTGTTTGAGATTGCTCATTTCGTTCTGATGAAGCTCCGTCAGGTCACTCAGCTGCTCCTCTAATCGTTCATACCTGAATTCAAGAAATACAACAGCCGAAAAATACATCTTTTAATTATATCATAGCAAAGGACAACATCAATATTTTTTTTTTACAAGAACATAGAATATCATTTAAAAAAAACAACAACAACAACAACACTATAACTGGTAGAAAATGAACCTACAATATTTCAACATATGGTGACTTTTCAGGTATAAGGCATTTATTTTTTTCATCCTATAAAAATACTTTTGTATCATAATTCATTATCACATACACTGAATATACTGCATGCACATTTTTTCAAATTATTGTTATTGTATGTACGTTTTGTATTTTTAAGTTACACTAAATTGTTTTTCACAAATTAAAAAAATACTAGTAAAAAATGTGACATATTTGAATCGTAAATGTGTTACAATAGGTATATTTAACACATCGTGGGATCAGTCGTATAGAAGCTATTTACAGCAAAATACTTTTTTTTTCCTGGCTGAAAAAAGGAGCCACCCGTGTTGTAATTTTAGTCAATTCAAGCAGATGCACTCAATCCAAAACTGCACACCTCTCTCCACTTTCAAGTCCCGTCTAAAAACACACCTGTTCAGGATTGCCTACAACACATAGCTTTTCCATTTCCTATGATTTTATGATTTTATGTCCTGTTTTTATATAATATCTCGCTTACCAATTTTTACATTGTATTTTCTTATTGTCTGTGCAGTGTCCTTGGGTGACATGAAAGGCGCTTTTAAATAAAATGCATTATTATTATTAATTATTAAGTGCCGCATGACATTTATTCGAGACACTCTATGAGGAAGTATGGCATACAGTATTTGTTCCATGTGGTGTTTTAATGGTGAGTTTTGTCAAAACAGTCGGAAATGAACCGTTTCCATCAAGAGTTTAATGGCTTGGGAGTGAGGTTGGAAGACTTTTTGGGTGGGGGCAAGGAGGGGTTGAGCCTATACTGTACCTGTATCGCTCTTCTTGCAGGCACTGTGTCATGTAGGAGTAGTCGCTCTGCAGTTGGCCCTTCATGTCCTCGATGGTGTCCTCCATGTGCGCCTGGCTAGCTTTGATCTCCTGCAAGCCTTCCAAGAGAGAGTCCCACGAGCTGTGCACGTGATGGTGGTGGTGGTGGTGACCGTCCAGCCTGGGACTCCCCATCGTGGGCCCCAACATGCCGCCTCCTCCTCCACCTGCCCCGCCCGAATTGCTGCCCGGAGCCGAGCCGGACGTGGCGCTGGAGCACTCGTCGTCGCTGCCGTACTTCGGGCTGGACACCAGAGTGGCGCTTCCGCTGAGGGCGCGGGGCGTGGGGGTGTCGTCGGCGTGGCCGCCGACTCCGTCCTCCAGCGTGTCCTTGAGGTGGGCGATGTTGTCCGCGCTGCCGAATTTGTTCCTGATGAGACTGGCAAACTCTCTGGGCTTGGAGACCACGGCGGTGTGAGTCAGGGCCGACACTCCGCCTTTGACCCCTTCCACGACGCCTCCGCCGAATCCGCTTATCCCCGCACGGACATTGGCACCCACGTCTTTTAGTCCTTGCTGCATGTCTCGCAGGACATCCTTGGGCTGCCGGGCCGGTCCATTCTGGATAAACGGAGAAGAGCGCAGTTGCGAAGAATCTCAGATCTTTGGTCTTCAGGAGTAAACATTGTGATGATGGAGGAAGGAAAAGGATCCTAGTTTCATATACAAGTGGAGGTTGGGTTTGGTAGATAGCAGTCACAAAACATCACAAATATAACACAGCACTTATTTTGTACGGTACATTAATTGTCAGAAGTTATAGCTAAAAACGAAAACTATGCTCGGTAAAACTGAAATCTAATCGACCGTCAATCCATTTTACATCATGCTTGGCCTCATTACTCATTAAAATCCCTGCTGACTGTGGCCAAGAGGAGGGCTACCCCCTGGACTTGTCGCTTGTCGATAGCTGGACCAATATAGACAGGCAGTCCTGAACCTAACATGCGTGTTTGGGGAATGCAGGAGGAAGCCGAAAAACACTGGAGGCAGTACAATAGAGATATACGAATATACACAACGCCACAGTGACTACAGTAATATTACCGGTAGTCGTTTTTCGCTCAGGACAAAGAGTGTGTGTGTGTGTGTGTGTGTGTGTGTGTGTGTGTGTGTGTGTGTGTGTGTGTGTGTGTGTGTGTGTGTGTGTGTGTGTGTGTGTGTGTGTGTGTGTGTGTGTGTGTTCAAATAGATGCTATCTGTTAGCCCATCTATAGTGTTGTCCATTATGTGTTAGCATTAAGCTAGCAGATTTAAAAGCAAAATTGTGTCGTTTTAAAAATACAACACGTAATAATTTTTTGTTTTATGTTCACTTTGACAGTGTGCAGACTCGGGTCAACTAGTGGAGCTTTAAACTGTTGATAAACCTGCTTCGCTTTTCCTAATGTGACCTGTGAGTTTACATTTGACGATAAATGTGTGCAATGATGACTCACCTGCTCTATCTCCTTTAACTTCTTGTGATAGTGCTCGATCTTTTTGTGCAAGTGTGCGATGGTCTGCGCCGACTTTTGGTTCTTCTTCTCAAACACCTGCTTGATCCTGGAGGCCTGTTGCTTGTCGGCGTTGTGGGCCAGCTTCAAGTACTCGGCCACGTTGTCATCGCGGGCCTCCTGCTCCACCCGAATCTGCTCGGTCACCTTCAGGATCTTCTGCTGCAGATGCTCCAGAGCGGCCCGCGTCCGCTGGGGCTCACCGCATCCCGCCCCGCCTGCGGTGCCCTCGCCACCGCCGCCGGCCGCCACTCCGCCCGACACTGACCCCGCCGCGCCCTCTGCACTGATGTTGCTGTCAGAGCCTCCATGGCTGGCGGTGGAAGGGAGGCTGAGAGTTGTCACCTCGCTCTTGTCCAGCTGGAAGGTTGACGAGAGGAGATAAAGAAAGTGGCGCTGATGTTGAATCACCTTTCCCCACTGAAATGAATAAAATGTTATTGATCTATTCCAGGCCCCTGCCCCCATCTTATTACGGATTGCTATTTGGCCCTTGTATTCTTCAAATTTTCTGTATGTTGTACTCGGAGAAAAAAAAAAAAGTTTGGACACCCCTGGGATACGCACAGTGCATACATTCAGTTGCTGTGAATAATTTGGGTGACGAATAATGTGATGAGTGCTCCAAGTGGGGATTCCCTACACGGGTATATGGGTGGCCTGGCAGATGGCATCTATTTTAATGCTCGCCTGCCCTCGCTTGCCTGACGTCAAAACAGTGTAATCAGAGCCTGCAAACATGAGCTCAGGGAGACACATGACACCAAACATCTCGGATGCCGTGCTCTAATTTCTCTGGACGGGTCAGTGGGAGGATTTATCAGCATTTGACTGGCGTGGCGGCGTGATACTGATGGCTCTGATGGCTCTCGGGGGCCATTAGCTAACAGCCCGCTACCCCCTCACCTCCTCCCCCACACCCCCCTCCCTTGAAAGTAGGTTACAAACACGTTGTAATGGAGATGAAAAAAACAGACGACCCCCCGGTGGGAGAACGCGGGATGCGGGGCTGCTGGAAAGCCGGCGCTGCATGTGCGATGCTGCATGACTGCGAAGACACAACAATGCAGCAAAAGGATGACGCTGTGACCTGACTGTGTCTTTTCGTAGCGCGAGCGAGGGGATGGAAGTGACACAAGATCGGCAGCAGCGGGACACGACGGGGGTGGATGAGGACATGAGGATGAGGACGAGGAATCAAATGAGAAACGTTACCATACTGCTTTAATCCAAATTGTGCGCTTTGCGTTCCAGGCCCATTCTCCTGCTTCCCCCGACCTCCTCCTCCTCCTCCTCCTCCTCACCTCCTCTTCCTCCCCCTGAGCCCCCCACCCCGCCCCGCTCCACCTATCTTCACCCTCAGCCGACGCCTGGCTGACGATCACCTCAGTACGTCCTATGCGGCTCCATGGTTGACGCCGTCGACATCCGCAGGCTCCTCGCCTCCGTTCTCCCGGTCGGCCGCTCTGATCTTGTTCTCTCTCTCCTTTCCCTCTCCTCCCCTCCCATCCCCTCTTTTCTTTCTGTGCAAATGCAAATGCTGCCTGTCCTGTCCTGTAATGGAGGTGGGAGCAAAGGAGCAGATGATGGCGGGGGTGGGGATGGGAGCGAGTTTAGCGCAGGCGTAGCGCCGCCGCTGTTGGAGTAGAGGTGTGGGAGGGGCAGAGGGAGCACAGAAGGGCCTGTGGAGGGGCGGAGGGGGGGCTGCAGTCCCAATCCAAAACAATCTGGTCTATGATAGCCAAAATGTACAAGTCTTGATTTAAAATAGATAAATTGTGGGAAATTTTCTTTTTATTGGGTAGTATGGTGGACAGGTTAGCTAGGCGTAGATTGATTATCCGCTGTGAAAAAAGGACCAATGTTATGGATTGATGGATGGATGGATGAATCTGTGAAAGTCATGGTGACTGTTTCTCATTTTGGTCCGTATGATCGGATTTTACTGCCCTGTCTGGCGTACACTGCAAAGAGCCATAATGAATTAATAATGTTGCACAAACAATTTAATTCTTTACATTCTATTTAATTCGATGATTCTATGTGTCATGCACAATATTATACAGATCAATATCATTAGCATGAATTTCACCGGGAGTGATTTTAGATCTGCTTACAGCTCGCCTAATGATGGTTCAAACTCAATTTTAAGACGTTCAATATTTTTTTTAATGATGAACCAATAAAATAAGTATTATAGCCACTTGTGCGGGTGAATTACTGACAGTGTCATTCTCAACTCGGTACTTTTAAGAAAAACAGGTCCCCATCGCTGTCAAGCAAAGACACAAGCGTGACAACACTGTTGTAAAAATTGTGTTTAAAATAGAAGTCGGATTGACAGAAATCAGGTCAACCGCTGGGATACATCAAAAGCAGAAAAAACGATTCATCGGGGTGTAGGGGTTGCCATGGTGATGCACAGTACTACGTTGCCCAAGAGACCATGACTCATGACTTCGTTTTGAGTGAGCAACCTGAAACTATGGGCAACTATTTCTTCTTCAATTAACCATTTTTTTATTGTTAAGAACTAACAAGATAAAACAAACAAACATTTTCCTTGATGAAATAAAATAAAAACTCCATGTATCAAAACAAAAACTTACAAACCACATTTTACGTTTATAAAACTGTAATACAGTAGTGAAAATGTCCTTTATTTTCATCTTTGTCAATTGCTGTACGGCCGTCCAGAAGTGAACTCAAACATGTGTTTGAGAATTGTAGTTCATTACACAAAGTCTTCAAAAATAATTAAAACTGAATATGATTTCCTAATCACATTGAAGGCACTAGATAGGGCCAGGGAGCCTCTTTTTATTTTCAACAAATGTCGATGAGTCACAATGTTTTTTTTCCTTTTGGGAGCGACTTGGCTCACACTCGGTGCCATTCGCAATCACCCTGTGGATGGATAACGAGTAAAGCCATTGAAAAATGACAACAGGCACACACATTTAATTCAAACATTTTATTATCATTTGTAATTCTTGAACAAAGTAAATCAACACAAGGTGCGGTACAATAAATAAAGGGATAGATTTTTTTCATTTATAGCTTTACACATAAAACAGTATAGACGGACCTGCGCACGAGCGTCAATAAACAGGAAGTGCAGTCAACATTTGGGCTCATCATCATCATCTCAAAGTTGTCAGTTCGTGAGCATAAACGTGACATCCCCACCCCCCCACACCCTTTCAAATTAGTCCTAGCAGCAGAACCACCAATATAAGACGGACATAAATGGAAGAGCGATGAAGACATACCATTTGTTTTTTTTTCCAAGGCGGAGAACAACCATTAGTGTCATGAATTGCATGCAGTAGAGCAATGGGAGAGGTTTGGCACTTCACGCAATCTTAGTAAATAATACGCCGACTCAGTTTGAGAACACTCTTGCGATTGTCGACTAGCGAGGGACATCCCAAGAAGAAGACACTCAATACTGGATGGGTCCAGTACACGAAGTGCATGTGCAATACCGCAACGGGTTTACAAGAACGCTACTTTACAGAGCTAGTCGAATACATAACTCTGATTTATTTTACTCGATAATCATTTCTTAATGTGTACCACACTACATTATCCGGTACACATTGGGGGCTAGTCCGCTTTACATGTATAACACGAGATGGAATAACATCATGACGCTTGTGTCACATCTAGTCTAAGCAAAGCAAATGTGGATAGAGCCCATAAGTACGCTTCAAGCATGTGTTCTGCATCGTTCAACAGGATATATAAAGTACAACACACAGTAAGTGCTTTTTGGGGTGGAAAAAAAAACAAAACAAAAACAGAACAATAAAGATCATCATGACGAACAACAACAAAGTAGAAAAAACGTGTACATGTATGTGGATTCCAGCGAAGAGGAGCCAAAGGACGTTTCATCCTCGTCATTTGTTGATTTGGTTGAGGCAGGTTGGCGCGAAGCCTGATGGTATCTTGTGTTTCAAGTAATGGTCATCCTACATTTCTTTGATTCCGTTTGGCAGAGACGTAAAAACTGCCTTTTGAATGCAGCGGAATGCAGAAGCAATAAGTCAGTCCACACTGAGGACATCCACTTGATCCAAATGAGTATCAATCCACCGATATCGAGATTAATCGTAATCTCTGCAGTTCAAGACCTTAACACCCCCCACCCCATGTTTTCAATGAATACAGCCCCCCAAATTAACCTGAAAGACACAATGGCTGAGGTCCCTTATGTTGTCTCCCTACGAGCAACTGTGCAGTCTGTGCCCAAGTTGGCATTCCTGAGTGTTTTTGTGAGGATCGGTTGGAATACTGGAACTCCTCCAGGAACGCTGCCCAGATGGGGGGGTGGCGGGGAGATCACTCGCCCGATTTAAGACGCATATCGACGACTCTTCTCTTGGGGTGATAGAAGTCTGTTGAGAAAGAGAGAGGAGGGAAATTAGAAGGCAAATCTCAGCAATTCAAACAGCAGAAAGACTCAAGGCGATAAATCTTTAAAAAAAACTCTTTATAATATTGTACTTTATAGAAACATACAGTCATGACAATTAAATAGAAGGTAAAGTATTAAACAGTTTTTGCCATATTTCATGCTTCAATTGGTATGTGCCGTGGCCACCTGGGGGCAGTATAATGCACACAGATAATTCCTCAGACCTCTGCAGTAGTATTCGATGGTGTGAACGTTAGTGTCTATGAATTGATGTAATTAATTAAATTCGTTTCAAATGGACACCAAATAATCTGCGTGAAGGCCACATCTTGAAAATTTACCTGTAATATTAGTTTGTTTCCTCTTGAGTCCTGCATTCTCCTTCTTCCTTGGAGTTCTCTCCAGATTGACAGGACATCTCTCAGAGTTCTTTTCAGGGACATTCTCCTTCTCGCTCTCGTTCTTTAACGGCACCGCCCTGACCCTCTTGGGGCTAACCGTCACCTGCGTTTCCCGTTGACTCGTTGTCTTGCCCAGCACACAGGATCTGTAGAGCAGCGGCACCTTCGAGCCGGGAACGCCCTCCCACTGGAAATCGCCGTTAACCAGAGGTTGGTCAGACATGAAGTCGAAACCCCAGCGCCGGGATGCCTCGTCCAGGTCTTTCCTCAGGGCGGCCTGGTAATCTGCCCGCAGCTGCACCTTGTCAACTGGGCCAAACAGGTTACGCCGTGTGGGGCCTTTTCTCAGAGGACTCAGGATCCATTTGACGTTTGCCATCATTCTGCACTAAAAAGACATGCATAAAGTTGTCAAGTTAACAGCTCTAACAATGCAATTAAAACAATTGTCTTTAAACAGCAAGTGGCTTCTTCATCAGCAACACTTTTGCTTCCTAAATCCAATTTAAAACAAATTCGTACCTGTGCCTTGAGAGTTCAAAATATATATTTTTAAGTGTCTTACCATTGTTGTAAGCTTCCTGAGTGAGTATAACAGAGCATCTGAGACTGGTGATCCTGGGAATCTATTTATAATGCTCAGACATGAGTCACAGGTTTCTGGACCCTCCCACGTGAACGTGACTAGTACATGCCCGGACACAATCTCACTCAGACATGTGAGGGCAAGTTCTCAGGCAAAAATTGCTTGACTGCAGGTGAGAAGAGCCACCACTAGGTGGTGTTCTCAGGCCATCTGCCTTGAAGGGAGTGGAATGGTCCACTGGTGAAGATCAGACATTGGGGGACATGTAGGGACAAGTTAAATTGGGCGAATAAAGCAACATTATCATGATGATCATGATAAGCCATTTGACGACGGGGGAAATTTTGCCATAGTACTTTTTACTCTAAAAAGATAAGCGGGAAGGAATGTACTCCATCTCGTGAGTTATTACACCCATCCAGGAAGGGTTGGGCAGGTCCTATGGACAATTTAGAAACTTCAGTTAAACTAAAATGGTAAAACACAGGCAAAGAAACCCCGCACAGGCACAAGGCGCACATGCAGGGAGGCCGGAGCGGAGATTCGAACCAAGTACCTCCCTCTGTGCGGCCCTGATGAGATGTAATAAGACTAAAATATAAAAATATCTTAGAATTGGCACTTGAAGAGTAACAAAAATGTTTTGGTAATGGGATTTGAATTTGGGAAATTCGCTCAAATTACTGAGAGAACCTGCACTATTCAGTTTGGCCACACGGTGGAGTCAAATGAGACTGGTACACTGTGGCATTTTTCCAGGAACTGAGGTTCATTCATTTGAAGCCCAGAACATCCTCACGTGTTTTAAACTAAACACGTTGTAACAGACTCCGAAACAGTAAAACGATGTATGGATTGTACGCACTGGACTCAAACTAACCTACACCACCCAACCATTTTCAAGATTTTTTCAAACGTACAGTATTTAAGACAAATGCAACTGCTCCTGTCCACCAGGTTTATCATTATGGTAGAGAAATAGAATAAGATAAAAAGAAGCAGAATAAATATGTGTGCCAAAAAGAGGCATTTAAGTTCCGTGTAACGGAATTAACTGGGACAGTGAGAACTGTATAAGGGTGGATGGAACTCTTAACTGGGGTTGACGTTTGACAAATTTACTTTTAACACAACCACCTACTTATTAAATAATTTTCCGCATCAATGTGAAAGTAATGTGACATTTTTTTGGGAGAGTGTTACTACATTTTAAATAAGTACCCTCCAATAAGCTTTCCCTTGAAGCGGAAATGACGCAAGGGGATTATTGGTTGGGCGTCGACGAAAGCGAGTGATTCAAGGATGTGGCGGGAGAGGACGAGCCCGCCCAGTTACTATGCCGGTACACGTGAGTCCAAAACTCGTGTCGGCCGGCTATGAGCTGTCAACTTGCTCGACACCCTCCCTTCGTCGAATAACAACAGTGGAAAGTAAGTCTTTTGTGACACACCAAACACAAAATTGCTGTATAGTATACCGGTACTACGAAGTCACTCAACCAGTGGAAGGCATTCGTACTTTTGCCATCATGCACAAATAAATAAATAATTTCGCTATTACGCCAATTGAGCAACTTTTAAAGTAGACAACATATCACGAACTTCAAGTTAATATAGCAAACTGAAAAACACACTAAATCACTTTACTTACATTGTCAGTCGAGAGTAGTCCAATTGAAGCCCTGTTCTGAGCCAGTCTAAATCGTTTGGCTTTAGCCTTGGAAAAAAATTCAACTTTGCGAGAATAGCCACAGAGTTAGAAGATGGCTTTTGATAGTGTCTCAAGTTTTCCCACACCGGTGGTAGTCAGGGGCTTTTTGAACTCGGGTAGGCGGGGAGCACAGTTTCACGTACAGGGGGCGTGGCCTGTTTGCTCCCGCACGTGGATCGAGTCCGGTAAAAAACACGAGCACACGTGATTCTTGGATCCCTGACTGGAGGAAATTCCAGCACGGGAGAGGCCCTCCGTGTGTGTCTATACGAGTAAGGTCATTTGGTACGCATTGTTTCTCCCATTGTGAAATAGAAAATTAACGAAGCACATTGATGTGAGTTTAAGTGTGGTACAAACACCATGATGTAGCTTGCGTGATCGTATGTAGTACCACCGTGTTGGTCAAACTGCTTCTCTACCTTTGCTCTTCCACCTGCTCCCTGGTAACACTGCAGATCACAAACACCATAGTCCTTGGTAAAACTATTTATCTTAAAATGAATCCCAACAATATGTTTATGGTAATTACGTGTTGAACTTATTTTTCGACTAATTGACAAGTCAATTTTACAACTCCATATCAACGTGTGACATGATTGTTGAGGCATTAAAGCAACATCGACTCCAAATTCATTTTCCTTCATTCTATTAGGCAGAATATGAACATTAAAAATGCAAGTATCAATGGCATCTGATTTCCTGAAAAAAAAAAGTTTCAGCCAATTATGTATCAAAATAATGATACCTTATATGCTGTCTCACACAGCCAACCTGTGAACCGTATATGTATATTAATAACGTATTTTCTGGCCCCTTATCTATTGGTCAAGTTTCCCTTTAGCGCCGGGAATGGAAAATTCCTGGAGCTGTGCCTGGCTCAAAAGCCACATCTGATTTCTTAAATGGACAGATAGGACAGGCACCTGGCAAAGAATTTAGAAAAAGTTCAAATATGTATGGGAAATAATAATATAAAAATAATAATACATTGTAATTTTTAATTGTATTATACAAAATTAGTCGCTGATGATGTAGTGATACACATGCCGGACGGCGGTGTGTGCGGGCATTGTGGGAGAGGTGTGAATGGTCCTTTGTCTCTATGTGTGCCCTGCGACTGTCTGATAACCATCTTAGGGTTTTTATGCTTCCACTTAAAGTCAGCTGGAATTTCCAGCAACTCCCCGCGACCCTGTTCAGGATAAGCGGTGTTGAAAATGGATGGATGGATTATACAAAAATGTCCTTTATCTGTAGTGCTTATTCTCATTCGGGTAGTAGGTGAGTTGGAGCCTATCACGGCTCACGTGGTGCGAAAAGTTATACCGTGGACTGGTTGCAAATCAATCACAGTGTGAACTTGTTAAATCTTTTCAAAATTAGAACTCAGAATCTCTGCTTGTTGGTCAAATTTGTACCAAAATTGGAAAGTGTCTTTTAGTAACATAGAGATACTTCAAGCTTTTTTTGTTTGTTTGTTACAAATTCATGATCATTGTGAACACCAAATTGAAGAAAGAATTTACAAACTCAGTGACAAAATTCCATTGGGGGGGCTGGGGGGAACATGCCAAAAAAACGGCTATTTAAATTGTTTAACGTTGATATATTGCAAGGATGTTTTCCTGCTCAACCCCATTTGAAATTCAACTAAACAATAGTCGGTGTTCATAAAAGAAACCATCTATCCATTCAGCCATCCGTTTTCTAATCCGCTTATACTCATTAAAGAATCCCCAAATTAAAAACAAACTTTAAACCATTTCAAATGTGAAATACAAGTCAGTTAAATGAAGGTTGTAGCTACAGTTTCAACTTTTTATTAAAATTGAGTAGAGCACATCATAATACTGTATACTTTTCATGTACATTTTTATTTTTCAAGTACAGTACGTTATAAGTACAGTTCTGTTCTATTTCACTTTTAATTACCATAAAACTAATCTTATTGGTAATCATACTGTTGGCAGCTAAAAACTTTGGGTGTAAAAATAAAATAATTAAAAAAATCCAGGACTGCAAACTCCGTGGCCGTCACATCATGTACCAGTGTTGAAGTTACATAACAGTGGGTGGATAATATACCTTAACTACATAACTGAGTGGATTCCCGCGAGTTTCTCAAACGTGGGAGCCGCCCCCGTGGAGACCCGTGAGTCACGGCCCACGGCCACGTCACACGGATTGAGCCATCCACCAAATGCTTTGCACGTCCGTGGAAAGACGCGCGCAATTTGGAGAGGCCGTCCCCGCGTGCCTGCGTTATGGCACTTCACGTGGGATGTATGCGTGAACATACCAGCCGTGGGACTGCGAGGGGTGGGACCGAAAATTTGCGATTGGACATAGGGATGAGCGCTGGTGGTGGTGGGGGAGGGGGTGAATCGCCCGTGGGGTGCGCCATTTCGATCACAGAGCAAAAGGAATTTCTCATTATTGAATAAACTCATCATTAAGTGAATCGCGTGCTCTGCTTTTTAGATCTGCTTTGTTAGAAACACAAACATCCCCTTGAAGTAGGTTCTAACCCCAGGTTATAGTGAGATGATGATTAGAATGAGCAATCCACGGGTGGGGAAATTTTCATCATAAAACTAAAAATGAAATTAGGGGTCTGATATAAAATCCTCCAAGTGTTATAATGAATTCACAAACAACTATGATCTATCAAATTTTTATTATACGCATTATTGCGTGTTGGATTTACATGGCTAACCCCAGGTTATAGTGAGATGATGATTAGAATGAGCAATCCACGGGTGGGGAAATTTTCATCATAAAACTAAAAATGAAATTAGGGGTCTGATATAAAATCCTCCAAGTGTTATAATGAATTCACAAACAACTATGATCTATCAAATTTTTATTATACGCATTATTGCGTGTTGGATTTACATGGGTAACATTTTGGGTTACATCTCGTTTGCCGCGGCCCGGTAGTTCAGTGGTTAGCACGTCGACTTCACAGTGCAGAGGTAGCGGGTTCGATTCCAGCTCCGGCCTCCCTGTGTGGAGTTTGCATGTTCTCCCCGGGCCTGCGTGGGTTTTCTCCGGGTGCTCCGGTTTCCTCCCACATTCCATGGCAGGCTGATTGGACACTCTTAAATTGTCCCTAGGTCTGAGTGCGGGCGTGCATGGTTGTTTGTCTCTGGGTGCCCTGCGATTGGCTGGCAACCCCTGTCCCCTGCCTACTGCCTGAAGACAGCTGGGATAGGCTCCAGCACCCCCCCGCGACCCTAATGAGGATGAAGCGGTTCGGAAAATGAATGAATGAATGAATCTCGTTTGCCACACGAGCAAGAATTAGAATTAGCATTTAAATCAAGGTCCAACAAATCAGTTTAGTTTGATGCCTACGTCACTTTATCACTCGCTGGTGTTGGGCAAAAATCCCCATCCCTCCAAAAATACTCAGTTTTTTTTTTAGGAAACCCCCCAAACATCACATTTGTTTAACCATCAATATTGCGTCAAAGGGAGAAAGCCATTTTCTCCCTTTGATGACGATTTGATCAGGTTTACTCATACACACCACAGGATTTATTTGCATAGATATTGAAGCTTAAAATTGTCTACTTAAACTGGATTCTAAACAAAACTAAAAGGACCAGTGTGGAATTTCACCAAAATGACAAAGCACAGCACGAGCCGATTCTCCACAATGAAGTTGTGCTGTTTTGCGTAGCATGTGTGTACATCTGAAAACTGAGATTTTCCTGATTGGAGAAAGTGACTTTTTTTTTTTGAGGGAGGGATGACTTATATTTGAGGAAGAAGGATTTGATGGTTGGATTTTAACTAAGCAAAGAGAGGAAAAAGCAGTGTAAACTTGTTTGAAACCAATATTTTTAATTGAGAGACAATTTCACATAGTATCAAAGTACAGAAAATGGAAAAAATGATTTGAGGTTTCCAGATAAGTTCCATCCTTGTAAATCACACACCCACAGATGGACGGAAACCTTCGCCATATTGTAAGGAAGTAGCATGAACATCAGTTTACCTTCCAATTCACACAGAGGAAGTTATTTATAATGCATCATGATTGTTCCTTCTTAATCCAATATACACAATGAAAATAAACTCACTATGGGTCAAACTACACATATCCATTTATAAAAAGAAGGGAAAAATAACTAGTTATTGAGTGATAATTGGTGGAATGCTGGGTGGTGCACTTGCAGGGCTTTTATGAGACCTCACACCTGTGCACACCCAATGTATGTAAAATGACTAACAAAATCAGTGAGACTAAAAGTCGTGACAGATTAAAAAAACAAAACCAAAGTTCATCATTTGAAAACAAAGTAGAACTGTCTCCATCCTCTCTCATCCTGTTCTTCTACTTTCTGTCATTTGACCTGGAACGACTGGAAAAAGAAAAGCATGAAATTTGCAACTCAGTCAAGGACACACTGAAAATCCTGTTGCATTTATCCAGCCGAAGAACGATAGGCTATGTACCTCCTTGACCGAGAGAAGGACCTTGAAGTCTTGTGGTTCCTGTCCCGAGAGAGGGAACGCTCCCTCCTCCTGTCTCTAGAGAAAGACCTGCGTAAAAGAAACATACCTTTAATTCTACAAATACCATGTAAGTTACAACAAGCAACATGGGGGGCAAGACGAGATTTCAAGAGGATAAGTTAGTTTCAGACTGTTTGCTGCACACCACACAGCTTGCTAAAATGGAAAAAACAGAACCTTGTATCCGGTTTCGAGATTCTACATGCAATACACATCTTTTTTTTTTTTTAACGAAGCCATTGTCAAGGAAAAAAGCCTGAGCATGAATGACTGTCAAAAAATGACATACCTGCTGCGACTGCGACTAAAGCTCCGCCTGCGTGGAGATCTGTGTGAAGAAAATGTCAAAATGTTAACAACTTCAACTGACGCAGATGTCATCGCCAGACCCTTACATATAAAACTTGTTAGTCTGTGCCACCCCCCTATCAGAAATGCACTAAATATATGCACTCATAAACCACTAGTATTGGGCCGTATGTCAATAGACTCTTCAGAAGGTTTCACCTAACCCACAGTAGAAGGTCCATTCCACAACTACGTTAGTTATAAGATGTGAAGCCAAAACCTCAAGATGAGCCAACTAACACCAACTGCTCCCCTTGTGAAGATGGGACGCTGCACCGTGGACTGCAAATTTTGTAGGATTAACATCTAAGTGGTCTACTGTATGTACACCACGAGAACATTTGGAAATAGTAAGGAGTAGCCAAGTAAACAGGTTTTAGGTACAAATCAGCTGATAACTATGCTGTAACCCCTTTATAGCATAGTTTCTAATCAGATTCTAAATTCCAGACATTTGATGGTGGGCCCTTCACCTTTGGAAACAAGGAATTACAGTAATGGGTGAGGACAAAATGACACTTATGTAAATGTTTACCCCCCCCCAAAAAAAAGGAACAACCTTGGTAAACCAGCTGTCTCTTCACTTTTACAACTGTTATCAGTGTACTGAATGAAGCAGGAAAACTTACTAGTATTTTTGGTTTTCAACAAGCTAGATATGACGAAAGGGAGGCAGACTGTCGGCCGGGTAGGAAGAATTGGCAGAATAGACCTGGCCAGATGCTGCGAGGTGATAAGGTGGCAGGCAGGTGGGAGCTGGCTGCGGCTTTTTCCCTGCTTTAATTGGTTAGCCGAAGGCTGCTGCTGGTAGGTTGTCGACATTTGGAAACGCGATACGCTGATTGGAATGTGAGGTGGGCCGCTGCTGTTTGGGTTAAGGTTGAAGGAGGAGGTGGTTGAGAAGAGCATGATGAGGAACCAATGGCCTGGTGCAACCTGACGACTGGCCATGCCTGGGTCATGTGACAGCACCAGTCAAGCTGATTGAGGCACGATGGTCAGCAGTCACATGATGCTGAAAGAGGACTAGTTGATTGACTCTGAGGGTGGTGAGAAGAGGCATGGTGGTGGCTCTGCAACGGGTTTCATTCTTATTAATATATATGAAAAATAAAAAGCATCCTCAAACAAAAAGGAAAAGCATCACATTTGGCACGCTAACCCCCGCCCAATCAACTTTTGTCTCAGTTGCGCACTTGGTGCTTAAGGCGTACAATCTATATTTAAACTTGAATACTGCTATTGACTGCAGTCCCCGCAAAGTGTTTACTGATTAACATCAAGTAAAACTAATAGTTATTAGAAAAAATATATTTTCCAGAAGGTTGCTTATTCAACGACTACAGCTGTTCAATAAGCCGCAGTAGTAAGCCAAAGAAAGTTTTAAGTATTAATAAGAGCTTTAATAAGAGAAACATTATTGAATGAAAGAAATAACCCATAATCACTTTAGCAAGTGCCTTCAATAAAAATAAAAGTGAGGATTAGTTAATATATCCATTTATTTCACAATGCTCTCACTTTAGACGAGTTATTCTCTATAAAATGTATTTTACCTTCTCTATCTTAAGACTTTATTTATTATTATTTTTATTTGTTTATTTATTTTTAAATAGCAGGGTTCTTGCTCCCTAAGGTTGGTTGATATGGGACAGAAGTACCAAACATGCTATGTAGTCTAATCACTTAGCAGGGACTACAAAATGTAACCGGAGGTTCTATTTTAATCAAACATTAACTTATATATTTGTCCCTGTAAAATGACACCGTCAATGGCAGTGATAACATGAGTCTTACACATTAAAAAAAAAAAAAAAAAAAACCCAAGCATAAAAAGACAACACTGGCCCCCAATTTGTAAAGTATCCCGTGAATGAAAGAGACAGCAGCAATTCCTGGGATTACATTACAAATGCAGGCTATGGTCGACCAATGTCAAAAACATCTTGTAGGTTACCTTCGCCTTGCTGGTGGACTACGCCGCCTGTAATCATCCCGGTCTCGGGGGCGCCTGCTCCACGATGGTGGGGCACCGCGGGTGCGACTGCGTTTCTCCCCATTGGACAGCTCCACTCGCACACGGCAACCACACAATGTTCTAGACAAAACAGAAGGCATAAAATGTGACAATTAGTAGCCATAACGTTACATTGCTTGTATGTCATGTTTAGCTATGCTCGCCTCCTACCTCCCATCAAGCTCTCGCACTGCATCAGTAGCATCTCTGGGGTCTTCAAATTCTACAAAGGCAAAGCCTGGGGGGTTCCTGGCCACCCACACACTGCGGAGAGGCCCATAGTAGCTAAATGACCTTTCTAACTCTGTCTTGTTGCCATTGTTGCCCAGATTTCCAACATAGACCTTGCAGTCAAGGGGGCATTCGCGGTGCATGACTGGATCTGTAAATGGTTAAAAAAAAAAAAAGTCGTTAAAAACGGCTACAGTTATGTTCGTGTTTAATTTACAGGCTATAGTACCATGTTTGCACATCCTTTTTAGGTTTATCTGATCTCATAGATCTTATGCACATTATAGATACGACAAATTAGTCTCAGCAGGAAATGCAAAAACGCAATTATTTACAACAAGTAACAACAACAATAGATCGATTGGATGATGCACTAACGTTTAGCATTGGGTATGTTAATTCGAAACGTATATTCATATTACAAACCACGACGCAAACGCCTATTATTCCTTCATGCAATTGTGTAGAAAGGCGGTTGGGGGAGGGCTTGGGCCAATTTTCGGTTAGCTGGTTTGCTAGCCTTAGCTTGAAAGGCCGCTATTCCTAGTGTCTCATGGGAAGCAATACATCCACCGGTAACATATCAACTAACCATAAAAAGCGCTTGTTATTGCCCCACAGCAGCCAAATAAAGTATATAATTCGCTAGAAACGGCATTGTTTCGTCCCTTCGAGACTAACGGCTAGCACGAGACAGCTAAAATGGCCGTCACCTGTTTCAAGGCCTCAGACTTGGGTCGCAGAAATCAAACAAAGGATCACATATTTACTTCAAATTATTAACCAGAACAATAATGCAGGACTATGATGTTACTTACATGACGATCCAAGAGAACCCTACTTTATCGGTGTTAATTAGGAGTGTGATTTGACCGGGGCGTTGTTCGAACGTGATGTCCTTTTCCGCTGTCGATGGAAAATGGCGTTCGTTCGAAAAGCCAGCTTGTCCTGGGAAGGCGGGGCAATTTTAGCCCCGCCCCCCGCTCGGAAAAAAATGAAACTGGGTAATATTCATATAATTCGATTAATAACGTAAAAGTCATTTGTAAGGCATTTTTAATACTTTTAATACTGCCATCAACAATTTTGGGGCGGTGAGTGACTGGTTTGCACGCCCGCCTCACAGTGCAGAGGTCAGCGGTTCGAATCCGGCCCCGGCCTTCCTGTGTGGAGCGCGAATGGTTTGTCTATGCGTGCCCTGCAATTGGTGGCTGGCAACCGGTTCAGGGTGTACTCCGCCTGCTGCTAGAAATTGTAATTATGTTGCCGTCTTGAACATTCGCTAATTGGAATCTCCCAAAAACGTATAAAATACGGAAATATGGAGAGTTCCAAGATTCCCGCATTCTTACTGTTACATTGAACTCTTCTTGTCGAGGGAAACGCCCCCCTCAGTCCGTTAGCCACCACCCACAAACTCACTCAGCTGTGGTAGCAGGTGACAGTTGAACCAGTCCAGCGATCAACACGACCACACTTGGGCTAACAGCATACCAGCGAACACTCACAACGCCAAAAAAAATAGTCTGTACTTTACATTGCGTCATTTGAGAATTCCTTTTTCCCTCGTTGGTGCCGCGTAGCTCGCCAGCATTTGCCAGGACATCGATGCCATTTGTGTCTGACGTTGACAAGCAGAGAAGACGAAGACTTAAGCAAGGCTCTCGTTCTTGTCCTGGTAACGACTGGCAAACCACCGCCAACGATGTCAGAGACGACCGTGGAGGTGAAGCTGGAGGTGAAGCAGGCGAGCAAAGAGGTGAAAGAAAGCGAAAATGTGGCCGAGAAATATTCTGTCATGACGGTGAGCAAGAACACCGAAATGAACATGGAAGAGCTGTCGTCCGCCTTCAGCGCGGTGCCCACTCACAAGCCGGTTAAAAAGGTAAACACGCCGTCTCAAGTTCGAAACACACCGAGGATTGTCACTGCTGTATTTTGCAACCTATTTCAGGCAATAATCGTTTAATGAGCGTGTAACACCCAGCTAAGCTAAACTGTGTCAACTGGATTTCTGTCCCTTTAACTAAGCCTTGTAACTAGCTTCTATTTCACTTTCAACAATAGATATAAAGATACAATAATAACATTTTCAGTAGGATTATTTTTAAATGGCATTTTGTAAAATTACAATATATTTTTAGAGTGTGTATTTCCTCCATCCTGTTATTTGAGTTAAAGTGATTTTTTTTAACCTAAGATACATTACAGCATGGGAACTGAGCAAAATGTCTTTTAATTTCTTGCAATGCCAATCCATCCCTCGGCTTTGTCTTCTTGGCTGTCAGACTTTACACACTATGGTTTCCTGTGACCCAAACAAGGTCGCTCACCATGGAGACAGTTTGTCTGACATTGCACTGAGCAAAAATAAGGGCAGATAAACCCATAGCACCTTTTCAAAGTTGGTACAAGAGGAGTGGCTTGTGCACATGGACGCCAGACAATCAATGCTCGCAGTGAAGTTGAAAACCCTGTAAGCCATTTTATTCGATGCATGCGTGTAGGCCAAATATTAAGAGAACACAGTGCGGATTTATTTATTTTTTGCCGCAATCATCAAAGAATAAGGACGAAGTCACTCTTTGAAATGTTGCAAAGCCTTTAAAATTTCAAGTATATAAAGTTGAAGCCGTAGTGTACAAAAGAAGACCAGGTGAAGTGGTGGGTAAAAATACAGTTTAACTCGGCTCACAACAGAAATCCTTGTCCAATCTTTAACCCAGCAACCTTGTTTTGGAGTTATACTTTCACATCCTCTTTCCTTTTTGACAGTGACTCAAATGTGATCCCGGATCATATGTTTTTGCATTCTTTTTTTGATCGCCAATAATGAAGTTGTATTTGAATTTGAGATTGCCATTTGACTAAATTTGAAAACAATTATTTTTGATTCAACCAAATCATTCTAATGCGATAGCAGGATGCGAGAACCAGTCTGAATGTTCCTTCCCCTATTTCCATGCCGTGTCACAGATAAAGTTATGATCCCCAGCGTTTCAAAAGGGTAACTTCAAAGTACTTTGTAATACAGCTTCTTCTGATGTTAACAAACCCCTGGATTCAGTATTGTTTTGAGACTGTGCGAGGCAATGCATGGTGAAGTATGTCTGTGTCTTGTCAGGTACATTTCTTGGAAACCACTCCTTATTGTTCGTTGTTGCTACAGCATGTTATTTCAACTGGCATGCAGAGAGTTTTGTGTTAGTTCCAAGAAACCAAAGATGGATCACGGTTGAAAACCCAGCATGTTGCTTCATGGTGAGAGTGTTCCCGTGTCTGCTGAGTTGCAGAGAGGTCATTTATCATTAAGCAAGCCCATCTGCGGTGCTGTACTAGACACTCGCACAACGGATAAAACATTTTGTAGTGGACTCAATGAACATTGATATCTTCTGTCAGTGCATGATCCTTGAATCGCTGATGCTTGGAACAATCAGATTGCTGTTTACATACCATTTCAACATTTTCATGCATCAGTTTGTAAAAGTGCTATATGAATTGAGATGTATTGTGTATGACTTTCCAGCAAATCCAGTTTGTGGAGGACAAGCAGGAGTTCAGCCGGTTCCCCACCAAAGCAGGCCGTCGTTCCCTCTCCCGTTCTATCTCTCAGTCGTCCACCGATAGCTACAGCTCAGGTAAGAACCTGTTCCAGTCCTCCCCTCTCACCTAATTTTACTGTCAAACCAAACAGTAATGTCCTTTTGGTGGGATATTCACTCGCAGCTCTGCATTTTCTTTCAACTCAATGACATCTGTCCTCTCTTTAAATCTTTGTTGTACTTGCCAGCTGCATCCTACACAGACAGCTCAGATGACGAAACTTCACCTCGAGACAAAACACAGGTCAACTCCAAAGGCAGCAGTGACTTCTGTGTCAAGAACATTAAACAAGCCGAGTTTGGGAGACGTGAGATTGAGATTGCTGAACAAGGTAGGACACGTGGGACACATATAAGCATGTCATTTAATTAAATGCTGGCTATTTGGTCTTTTGTTGGCAACATTTAACGTTTAAAAGTCTTCCTGGATTCATTGATCTGTCTTTGCCCAAACGACAATGCTCAGTGACCGACACTGTCAAGAGGTAATCATGTAACAATATATTTATTGTTGTGGGGTCTAGCAGTGATATTGACTACTGGTTCTCAAACTGGGATTTGGGGATCCACAGAGACCCGTGAGCCATAACTTGAACATTCACAAAATAATTTGCAATCTCAATATATAAGGACAAGGTATAAAAATAATGCAATTACTCCTCCCTCTCTTTGTTTTGGGAATTTCAAGCTCTCCTGCTCTTTTCTCCATTTGTTACCGGTGAGGCAAGGCGAAAATGTTTGCGGCTTGGAAGCACATACCTCAGGTCAAAATGTTCCAACATGTCGATACATCACTGCTTTTCCAACATGAGAATAGGCCCCTATCTTTGGCAAGGGTTTTGTGCGATTGAGCCCGTGATTGCCGTCCACCACGCTCCTTTGTTGTGCATCTGCCTACGACTCTCTCCCACTCATCTCTCTTAACGTTCTGTTCACAGACATGTCAGCACTGATCGCTCTAAGGAAGAGAGCACAGAGTGAGAAACCATTGGCAGGTGCCAAAATTGTGGGCTGCACTCACATCACTGCACAAACTGCAGTAAGATATTTCTCTTACTTTGAGCTTCAGTTTGAGCCCACTCATTAATCAAAATAGGAACTCTGCTCAATTTTAATCTTAGTTAGTCCATTATTGTGTTTGTTGGCAGCGCCAGATATTGAGTGCAGGTTGTGGTATGCTTCTGTGTTAAAATAAGAGCAGTAAATGTCATTATCTTCTTGGATCACGAGACTCTTGTTTGTGGTTTCAGGTGCTGATTGAGACTCTGGTGGCTCTTGGGGCCCAATGCCGCTGGACTGCCTGCAACATTTACTCCACACAAAATGAAGTGGCCGCTGCTCTGTCAGAGATAGGTAAACATAAGAGCAAATTAAGCACATAAAAGGTCACTGCCGTGGCCCCATAAATACTCTGGCTTGGATAATGTACAAAAAATCCAGTGTCCCACGTTACTACTTTGTGGATAGAAAGTGTTTTTTGTCGACTTCTTTTTTTTTTTTTAATTAACAAAAGATTTGTTTCAATTTACGATCCTGTGATGGGAAGCAGGGATCTTAATGAAAACATTAAGCACAATCAGGTCAGGTGGTTGCTATGTGGTGTTCAAAGCATGTACCAGTAATTTATTTCATGATAGATCATTTGTGCTGTGGTGTGTTAATGGCTTACTACAGCAACCCAGGCTGAAGACATGTGACTCAACGAGTATAGGGGTGGGCCCGCTGTTTGGGGAATTGCTGCTGTAGTGCACTGTGTATTTTTCAAAAAGAAAAAAAAAACATTCAATACAGTAAGTGGATTGTCTGAAATTTCAGACACAGTACATACTCTACATAGCAAAAAACGTTTGCTGACCATTCTAATTAATGGCGGTTTCAGAAATGCAGTCATGTAGAATGCTAGG
>CAAKHF010023961.1:0-30535 GCA_901007745.1 Hippocampus kuda | reverse complement strand
TGGGAAATGTGGATATCACCCATTTGATACATTTCTGGATCAGGTGTGGCTGTGTTTGCCTGGAAAGGGGAGTCTGAGGACGATTTCTGGTGGTGTATTGATCGCTGTGTCAACACTGAGGGATGGCAGCCTAACATGGTACAGTATTATAATAACATTGGAGGCTAGAGTAGAAACTTTAAATGCTTCAATTGAGTAACAAATGTTGTGTCCTGCTAGATCCTGGATGATGGAGGCGACCTGACACACTGGATGTACAAGAAATACCCAAATGTGTTCAAGAAGATCCGGGGCATAGTCGAGGAGAGCGTCACTGGGGTTCACAGGTTATCCGTTGCTAACATAAATACACAACCACACTATTAACACAGCAGGACTGTCCAATGTGAAGCCAACAGAGTGCGTTTCCTCTTTCTCCTCTAGGCTGTATCAGCTCTCCAAAGCGGGGAAACTGTGCGTGCCAGCCATGAACGTAAATGATTCTGTGACCAAGCAGAAGTTTGACAACCTTTACTGCTGCAGAGAGTCTATCTTGGACGGGTGAGTGAGTCTGATATGCCAGTTCGTCTGGGCCGATCGAGATTGTCATGTCCAAATAATTGTATGCGATGTTTGTTTGGCAGGTCTACAGAACAATTTGATGCCATGTGCTATCAGTTAACACTTCTTAGAAAGCTTAGGATGTGCCCGGGATCCAAAGTATAATAGCTCTATTCGTTTTCACCAAGGCCACCTGTCAATAGTTCAGTGATCAGTACTCTTGCACAATGTGTCTACGGCTCTGTATGTAATGGGTGAATGCTTTCAACTGTCCTAGTGCCAACTCCCTCGCAATTTATTGCATCCCTCTGATTAATAATCGGCCAGATAGACTTCAGCAAGTTTTCCATCACCAAATTCAACTCAAATGGCTCTCGGCAAAGTGCAGGCCTCTGCCAAAGCAGAACATCTTAATTTAGCTCAGATTTCATTTGTACCATCTGCTTTTGTTTGACGCAATTGTGTTATTTAGATTAATGTCTATTTAAAAGCTTAACAATATCACAAAGTGATTATGAAAATGTCATCCAGTTAATTTAACATTTCATGACATTAGTGACAATCCACGCTGTTAAGAGAATAGACAAGCAGTTATATTACAATCAAATGTAATGGTAATTAAAAAAAAACCTTTTACCTCCTTGGTGGAGGACTGAAATTTATTGTGTGGTAGATTCAGTGCAACAAGACTGACTGTTCAGTGGAATGCTGACTCAGCTGATTTAGATTCACCGACAGGCCGTTTCCCACCTCCACACAATCTGCAAATTATCTGCCTCTCTTCTCTTGAAGCTTGAAGAGAACCACGGATGTCATGTTTGGAGGCAAGCAGGTGGTTGTATGTGGCTACGGGGAGGTGAGATACTTCATTTATTATCGTTTAATATCCCCACGCCAATGTATCTTCATAGTACTGTGTACAATTGACGACTTTGTCCTTTTTGTAGGTTGGAAAAGGTTGTTGTGCTGCACTGAAAGCTCTCGGGGCTATTGTCTACATTACAGAGATCGATCCTATTTGTGCCCTTCAAGCTTGGTGAGCAAGACAAAAAAAAAATTTAATGGAAAAGAAAATGAAAAAATATAGTCAAGTTTACCCAAACTATGTGTATTGCTTAAATCATAAGTGCATTTGTTATTGTGCTGGCGCACCGTCTTTCTATTGCGTGTGAGCAGTATGGATGGATTCAGAGTAGTCAAGCTGAATGAGGTCATTCGCCATGTTGACATCACCATCACATGCACTGGTAACTCCACTCAACACCCGCTCTCACTGAGGCTTTGAGCTGCGTCGACCGTGCACGCTCACACTCGGTGGACTTTTCCGCAGGAAATAAGAATGTGGTGACCAGGGACCAGCTGGACCGCATGAAAAACGGCTCCATTGTGTGCAACATGGGGCACTCCAACACTGAGATTGACGTGGTAAATACACTACCTATTTTAAAAACGGAGTATTCCGAGGGTCATTCTAAGTCGATATTTACTTGAGATGTCAGACACAACTCAATAATCATGTGTTCATGTAACGGGAACTCCTCCAGGCAAGCCTTCGCACCCCTGAGCTGACATGGGAGCGGGTGCGTTCGCAGGTCGATCACGTCATTTGGCCTGATGGCAAGAGAGTCATTCTGCTGGCTGAAGTGAGTGGACATATGCAATCGATTGCTCTTATTTATACACAGTGTACAGTGAACCCTTGTTTATCGCGGGCGTTGCGTTCCAAAAAGAACCTCTAATAGATGAAATCCGTGAAGTAGTCACCTTGAATTTTTCACAATTTTTAGACAATACAATACAAATCTTCAGTCAAAAATTGTTGGGCACCCGTGCTGTACAGAGACGAGGTGCAGAGACTGTTGGCTTTGGTATATAGTCCCTTTGCAATTCGGAATGCAGAACACAATGCACTGTTTGAGAAAAAAACAAAAGCATAATAAAATGCTCTAAAAAAATCCGTGAAAGAGCAAAGCCGTGAAAGGTGAACCGCGTTGTGGCGAGGGTTCATTATACTAGCAGGTACGCGCTCTTGTAGCAAACACAAATTTTAAACACTGTTACAATTTTAGGGACGCCTCCTCAATCTCAGCTGCTCCACTGTTCCTACTTTTGTCCTGTCCATCACCGCCACCACTCAGGTAACAACATTGCTTTAAAGCCTATCTGTGATTCACAGCAACAATCAAGTGCAAAGTGTGTATGCACAAGGGGTTGAACTGTCAACTTTACCAATCCGCAGTAAGGGTTAGCACGGCAAGTTGATTAATCGCAATTCATGTGTTTTGGCACTAACAACACAGATGCCTTGCTGAAAGCAACAGGTGGTGGATCCGAGCACCAAACAAGCAGCAGTGTTTCAAGCGTATGCAAATATCTGACCCAAAAAAAAAAAAAAATCCAGCAAGTGATTCACTCAAGCCTTCATCACCAAGCTTGTTTTCCCTCTTGCCAGTCACTCCACCCTCGACTCACTGATTTAAAAACAAATTATAATCGGATACCTTCATTGCCTCACATACATTCGGAACATATAGAATTCTGGTAGCGGCTTTCTCAAAGCATTCCTTTTGCCTGTGATTTTCTTAGCTTTTTTTTTTTGTAATTTAATTATTGTAGCCAGTAGGATCCCTGCGGTTAAGTTCCATGAAATGGAGTTAGTTCTAAAAGTTACGACTGTCTGCAAGGCAGTGAAAGGGTGAGCTTGCATTTGGAAGTCCGAGGTAAACAGTTGTGTGGATTGCGGGTTTGACAACTGAAAAAATATCAATGACATCGTTAATGTCGACTCAACTATTGTCACCTTCGTGCCGACGACAAAAACAAATCGGAAGTCGTTCAACCGCTAGTGTGCACATCACACGCTGTTTGTTTTATAAAACTACAGGTTCTGACCCTGAATATGTAATTGACGCTAACATTAAAGAAGGAAGCAAATGGGGTTTTTTTGTAACATTTAACAAACACCACACGTTACATTTTTCAGGCCCTGGCCCTCATAGAGTTGTACAATGCTCCAGAGGGACGATACAAGCAAGATGTTTACCTGCTTCCTAAGAAAATGGGTAAGGATGATTACAGTATGTACGTGTAGAACTGTACGATGATTTATAATATTTCACAATTTTCCAAAATTATTTGCAGCGCTCTGTTTGTACTTTTAAATAATACCATTTTATATCTTTCTCTATTGCACCGTGCGTGTTTATTTCTGAAATGATGAAGATAGTTTGAACGAGCACATGTAGTCATCTTTGTATTTTTGTGACGATCTTTCAAAATCTCTCCTCCAGACGAATACGTGGCCAGCCTACATCTTGCCACCTTTGACGCCCACCTGACCGAGCTCAGCGATGAGCAGGCAAAATATTTGGGCCTGAATAAGAACGGTCCTTTCAAACCCAACTACTACAGGTAATTAATTGTTCATTAGCCGAAACCATTAAGGCAAAAGAAATTTGTTTGGAAATTGCTTCACATCTTGAAATCAGTTGCTCAAATGTACGAATACTAACATAACATTTATCGAACAGGTTTTTTTCCCCCAACTGAATTTGTTGTTTCGTCCACACAGGTATTAGCCTGCAAAAAGCTACACCTCAACACACCCACGTGTTGATGACCGCCAAGACACAAGACCTGTTGGTGTATCTTCTATTTTGTAGTCTACACATGAAGACATATTAGTGTATGTTCATATTTGTCTCATCTACTTTTATTTCACAGAAATGATTGTGGTACTCCACATTAATACACAAATGTATTGAGAGATTAAGGTGCATCTGTATCAACCAGATACAGTAATATTATGCATTAATCTTACTGTTTCAGACTGCTGTGGCAAATAACTGCAATGGAAGAGTTGCAGATTAAAAAAAAAGTACCTCTTCAGTTTGTGCAACAAAAAGAAATTAAGTCAATAACTCTCTGAGATGTGAAGTTTGTCTTTCCTTGTGCAAGGAAAGACTTTTGACCTGACTGATACCTTTCATTGGTCATCACCTCCATGTGTGAGATAGATGGCAACCTTCACTGGCATGTCTAATTTTGCCTAATTTTAAGAATAAAGAGCCATAGATAGGAGGACCAAAACTAAAGTTTTGGTTCGTGAACATTTTTCAATAATTCAACTTGTTGCTGCGTGTGCTAAATCTTGTTAGTCTCTTGTGGCGCTTGTGCTTATGAATGAGCCATCACATTTAAGATGTTGTCGGAAATGCATAGGCATTTGGTTCCGTCCCGTAAGTGAAAAAAACCCAAGTTAGGTGACTTAGGTGGCCCTGCTGACTGAATACATTCCAATAATAAGCTAAATAGGAAATATTCTTGCCCCTCAATAGTCAAGTCTCTGAGAACTATCACCACATGTGAATAAACTAAATTTAGGCTTCATAATCCGAGAAGACCTTGATTTGTTTTGGAAGACGAATGATTAGATGGTGCATGCACCCCAGGGTAGTCAGATTCAGAAATGTCTACAATTGATGAAATTAAGTCGTCCTGCTGTGAATCCATACTGATGTATATTCTATTGTATCTATAACACGTGAGTCACACACTGCATGCTCTGCAAAGTCTAAAACAGTGTTTTTACTGTATACACAGCTGCCATCGGCTCATCTCCATGGCATTTATCAAAACACAACACACATACATAAAATGTCTTAGATTCATCTTTAGATTGAGGTAACATGTTCTATTCCTCCGTTTCCTCACAGTATTTTTAATAGACATTTGAAACACTGACAAGCTTTGTCATCTTATGTTATCGTGAGCTGTACACTGTGTTCTCCACTGCTTTTTTTTCCCCCACCGCTCACTTTTTTCAGTTCAGCGTGCTACTATTTGTGAGGCTTGTTATTGCACTTATTATACTATTATTTCTCTACTTGCTCTTGTGTTTTAAACTTTAAAGACCGTGTTGAATGATTTAGTTATGAGAGTCTTGCTTTATGAATTCCAACATGTATTTGAGCTTTGCCACCTCATTCCTGTCCCAAATGTTGAAATCTACTTATTTGGCCTTCAATTTCAGAACCTTTTAACAGATCCTTAACATATTCCTGCATTGAAGTTATGAGGAAATTGAAGTTTTTCTTTGAATCTACAGGATTTTATTGAAAAGTAGCTTTGTGTGAGCTACTGTGTCACATTTGCACTTGTAATTTCGAGAGGATTTCAACCAAAGGTAGCTTATCTATGAGGATGTCATTGTCAGGAAGCTGGGTGCTGTAACCATCGTTACTGCCCAGCTGACAGTGCCTTGTGACTCACTTAGTACAGTTTGTATCTGCGGTACATGTGTGTGTTTCTCGCAAGTATTGCTGATGCTGAACATGGTTGTGCTATGCAGATTTCTTCTGTCAAAGGTGATTTAAAACTGCAGCAGTGGAGAGCTGTTACACATGTATTCGTTACAGTAATTTTCAGTGAATACACCGTATTTTGGTCTCCATCGTACAGCCCTTGTATATGTCTCTTAAATTTTTGTGTCTTTTTTTTAATGTAATCGTGATCAGAACTTTTCATGATTTTTTCCTTATAGCACTTAAAATGCCTTCTGTTGTCCATTCATGTTGCTTTAATGAATAATAACAGCTATATTTTAAGTTTTATTGTGATGTTAAATAACAATAACAGGACATATGAATGTGTGTTTGGGGGAGTGATGGTTGTCCACTGGGTAATATATGCACACCACCGTGATTTCTAGTTGTACACTTTGCAGTCATTTGTGTGGAGACAGAGTTATGGATATGATTTATTCACTTCAACCATAGGTTTTGAGCACAGTTACTCTATTTAGTTTTAAATCGCAATCACAACAGTACACTGTATGCAGTGGCAAATCCCATGTGCACCGTTCCCTTTAATAAACTGCTGGTAATCTAGCAAATGTCTCATTGTTCATCATTTCACAAGAAGTAACTAAAGATTTGGAAGATTATTCCTCTTGTTCCATGTCATATACATCAGCAATAAATGATGTGAATAATAAGAGTGGTCCAAAGGCATACACTTTGCAAACTGATTTATTCAAGGAAGTAAGAAAAGAAGAGGGGCAGGGGCGTCAAAAAGAAGGAGGGAAAGGAACAAGGAAAAGAAGGATGGATGTGAGAATACAGGTTGATATATATATCCTTGTTTCCTAGGATGTATGGAAGAAAGGGAGAATAGAATCACCACTACTTTTACAGTTGCTGCTAGGCAACAGACACACAAACCCAAACATTAAACAGTAACTCCGGCCTCAAAAGTGACATTTAAAACTCTGAGCCGTGCTTACAAACCCTAAACCTGACATGAAGTCACGATTTGGAACTTTAGATATCCCATAGGAAACAGTAATGCTTTCTGAATCTGAACTCTAACTCCTAACCCTGGCTAGAAAAAAATCCTCGAGGTGGACAGATGAACCCTGCTAAACCTTGACTCTTGAAATGCAAACCCTGGTTTTGAACCCTATTTTGAAACTCTAATCCTGTGATGAACCCCCAACCCTTCAATGAAAAAGTCTACCGTACACACAGTACAGTATTCGTTTTTTCCGACGTTCAGTCTCGCGATGCCGTCTCGTCTCGCGAGAAGACGCCGTGCCCCCGCAAAAAAAATGGAGGTCGGAGGAAACGGTGGTGCGCTAGTTGTAAACAATAAACAGAGAGCTATGCTGCCAAATAAGAGTAGGGGGGAATTTACACGCAACCAGAGAAAGGATTCAGAGGCAAGTACACACATATACGAGTGATTTATCTAATCACGTCTATAGTAGTTTTCACAAAAGACCACAGACGGACGAGGCTAGTTCTTTCCTGTATAAGCATCGTTAGCTCTGTCAGTATAGCTTCACTATGATTATTGACATTTCGATCATTTAAACCCTACTGAAAACTTTTTCCAATTGTCCTCTAATGTCACTGCTGAATTAAGAGTGCTGCCGTTTAGAATAAAGTCATGCTCGACGGTATTGTATCTTAGTTTAGAGTAGAGGCTCGTGTTAGCTGGGGAAAAGATAAGCTATGGAGCGATTCAGCTTTAACGAATCTGTGCACCTGTTGAAAAGCTCCAGTCAAAACAGCTTTTACGTTCGCAAGCTGTCTATATAATATTAGGTTCCACCCATTTCAAACGACCAATTTTGTTCTTCTTGTCTTCTTTGTCTTCTGCAACAATGCAAGAATTGTTTCTTATTTATCACCATTTGGTGATTATTTAATTCCTACATTAATAATGAATGCAGTTTATGGGCATTCGATCTTTTGACATTTCTGCAACAGCATAACGAAGACATCTGTAAATATCCATTTTAATTCAACCAGGAAATATATTGGTCGACAATAACTAGTTTGAAGTTTTCCTGTGGGAGTCTTAACAGATAAGCTACTGCTCACCCCAGTAGTTACCTCCAATCGGTATGTTCATTATTTTCAATTGTCTAAATAGCAGAAATGTTTCTTTTTGTACTTAGGGCTTGTCTGAGTCTCCAGATCTTGAGTTTGAATATGCTGATACAGATAAATGGGCTACAGAGCTGTCGGGTAAGAAACTATTTTTGTCACAGTGGACCTATGGGATGCCATGTCCTAATGTTTTGCATGTTATACGCTGTGTTCTAGAGCTGTACAGTTATACTGAAGGGCCAGAGTTCTCCCTCAATAGAAAATGTTTTGAGGAGGAATTCAGAACACATGGTATGTGATCAAATATCTGATAAATTTCTGTTCCATGAAGTTCATTCCATCAAAGTTAAAGAATAATGTTAATATATGTATGTTCCGATTATCTTTGTTTCCCACTGTGACTCAGTGTGTGATAAGAAGTGGACAGAGCTTGATGCACCTCATCACAGGGCCCACGCCATGCGGATGCTGGATGGACTGGAGGTGACTGCTCGCGAGAAAAGGCTAAAGGTTGCAAGAGCCATTCTGTACATGGTGCAAGGTCAGTCTTTCATGGCTCCAATGGACAGTTTATCTTTCCAAAATGACCAAATCAAACGTTATATTTGTTGTGTTAATGTGGAGCAAAATTGTCAAAATGCAGGAACCTTTGGCGAGTGTAGTTCTGAGGCAGAAGTGCAGCATTGGATGAGATACAACACCTTCCTGCTGCTGGAAGCTGGAACTTTTTCTGCTCTGGTGGAACTGCTCAACATGGAAATTGAGTAGGTTATTTACTTTTTCCTCTAATTTCTGTCATGTGATGCACTTCACAGCCAACTGTAAAAATGTAATCATTATGATTTATGACTCTTCTAATTCTTATTCCAATAATAGATCATCACCAATGTTCTATTTCTCTGCCCCTCAGTAACAGTGCCGCCTGTAGCAGTGCTGTCAGAAAACCAGCCATCTCTCTTGCTGATAGCACAGATCTCAGGGTGCTGCTCAACATCATGTACCTGATGGTAGAAACCATCCAGCAGGACGACCCAGCTGACATGGCCAAATGGAGAGTTATCAGGGAAACCTTTCGAGCGGAACTGGGTGGGTTTCTTAAGAAGCAATATCCTTCCTTGACATGCTATAAAATAGACACACCAGCCATCACATTAGGTACATCTGTTGAATGACATCCAGAAGAACGGCATCATAGAATATTTTTAATCCATGGATAAATTGTTGTTAATCCTTTTTATCTCAGGTTCTCCTCTATACAACAACGAGCCTATCGCAGTCATGCTCTTCGGGATGGTTACCAAGTTCTGCAGTGGCCATGCGCCTCACTTCCCTATGAAGAAAGTGTTACTGCTGTTGTGGAAGAGCATACTGGTGAGGGATGCGGCCCATCTGTATTTTATGACGGTCGCCCTAAATTTCTCATGTGCCGCATGGAGAGTTACAAGTGAGAGTGGAATCCCCTCTTGTATTATTCAGTTCACACTGGGAGGGTTCGAGCAGCTCCAAACCATAAAGGTCCATAAGCGTGAGAAGCTGGGTCTTCCCCCTCTGCCAGAAGACAGTATTCGGGTTGTACGCAGTATGAGGGCCGCTTCCCCTCCCGCCTCCGCCTCTGATCTCATAGAGCAGCAACAAAAACGGGCGCGGCGTGAACACAAGGTACCTCTTGTGGCTGGAATTAGTGTACAGTGCCGTGAAAAAGTAGTCCAGACTCATCAGTTTCACTCTTAGTGACCTTCTCACTTTTCTCTTCATACAGGCGCTGATTAAACAGGACAATCTTGATGCATTCAACGAAAAGGACCCTTACAAGACGGATGATCCCCGTGAGGATGAGGATGACAACGACGACAATGACAACTCACTTGAGGCCGAGACTTTCCCCTTGGAAAGGGACGAGGTGATGCCTCCACCTATTCCTCATCCTCCATCAGAGAGGGTGTCCTTCCCCAAAGGGTTGCCGTGGGCCCCCAAAGTCAGGTGCTTTGTATTCCTTTCTGGTTTGGGTTGTTTCCAAAGATTTCACTGATCACACATCAATGGCTTGTTTCTTTGTTTTCATTAGGGAGAAGGACATTGAAAATTTCCTGGAGTCAAGTAGAAGCAAATTTATAGGTTACACACTTGGATGGTAAGCGCAATGTGATTTTTTGCAATGTACCGATACTCAAAATAATTGCGGTAAACCAACTATCTTTCCTTGTGTGTCTCACAGTGACACAGACACGGTTGTTGGCCTACCTAGACCTATTCATGAGAGCATCAAGACACTAAAGCAGGTATTGCATCAATTCATACACTTCTTCAAAAACCCTCTCCCCACTCTTGATTTATTTATTTTTTTTGTCTCCAACGTTCTTGACATTATATTCCTTTCAGCATAAATACGTCTCGATTGCCGAGATTCAGATCGCAAGAGAGGAAGAGTTTCAGAAAACCCCTCTATCAGGGGTGAGTGACTTTAGAAAAAAAAAAAGCTTTTGAACTGCTGGACAAGAGTATATTGCTCTTAATATCTGGTGGTGTCACGCTAGCATCATGTTTGTGTGTATGTGCTTCCTCGCCAGGGAGAAGAAGAAGTGGAGATGTGTGCCACTGAGTTGCTCTATCAGGGAATCCTACCCACATTACCTCAGTACATGGTCGGTGCTCTCACATCTGACATCAAAAATGTTATCATCATTATGATTTTTTTTTCAATTGAGTTGTACGGGTTATTCATTATATTACTGAAAATTATGAAATTATTTATCTTCTTATTTTCTGACACAACAAAACTGGCATTTGAGCAGGCATATGTAGACCTTTTTTTTACAAGTATACATTACAGTGATGAATTATAAATACATGCTGACTTCCACTTGATAAATTAGCAGCTTAAGGGAGTAAGTTACCAATGCATAATTGACATAAATTTTTCTCTCGTTGGCATTCAGATCGCTCTGTTAAAGATTCTTCTTGCGGCAGCTCCCACCTCCAAAGCCAAAACAGATTCAATCAACATCCTGGCAGACGTGCTGCCGGAAGAGATGCCGTGAGTGATGCATCTTTTTACTTGCTCTTCCTGTTCAGAATATGGAGACCTTTCTAATTTTAGCAGCACTTATTTCACTTATTTGTTTTTAGAAGTGAAAGAATATCCTCCTCAGAAGTGCTTGAAATAGTTTGATTGCATTGAGGCAAGTAGGGGCAAAAGAAGAAAGCACAAGAATGTTTTATACCACAGTGAACTACAACCACAATAATAAAGCTGTTGTTGAATCAACAAGTGACAAAACAGTGTGAAGACAGAAATTGTCATTAGTCAAAGATGCTGAAACACGTTGATGGGAGACCGATTGTTCCCATTGCAGGACCACTGTGTTACAGAGCATGAAACTCGGTGTTGACGTCAATCGACACAAAGAGATCATCGTGAAGGCCATCTCCGCCATCCTGCTGCTGCTCCTCAAACACTTCAAACTTAACCACATCTACCAGGTACACCTCACTTCAGTGTTACTCGTGTCAAATCCAAAGGTGGTTCTGCCATCAATGTAATTTTAGTCATTATCGAAATATTGCGAAAGATATTGGGACTTTTTTTTTTGGTTTTCTCAGTTTGAGTACATGGCTCAACACCTGGTGTTTGCCAACTGCATCCCCCTCATTTTGAAGTTCTTCAATCAGAACATAATGTCTTACATCACGGCTAAGAACAGGTACTTCATTGTACAACATAAGCACATCATAGACTATGATGGAATGTCATCCCATTTTTGTTGTTCCCGTTTTGCAGCATCTCAGTGCTGGACTTTCCATACTGCGTAGTGCACGAGCTTCCTGAATTAACAGCAGAGAGTTTGGCAAGTGTTCCCATGTCATCCCTTTATTTGCCTGTGTTTAGTCGAGCAAGATGCCCCCCCCCCCACCAACATTTAGTCCTGATGTCATATTCTTGTAGGAAGCGGGAGACAACAACCAGTTTTGCTGGCGAAACCTGTTTTCCTGCATTAACCTGCTGAGAATCCTCAATAAACTGACCAAGTGGAAGCACTCCAGAACGATGGTGAGGAGACAGAGAATCTTCAAGTCACATGATCCCTCCTTCACGCTCACTGCCTTTATTATTATATTACCTCCTCGTAGCCTCTCGAAACATGATTGTTGTCTTTTTGAACCTTACAAGGAAATGAAGGCATATTTGATCCAGAGACTATAGCGCTTTTCTTTGCTGGAGATGTTTAGAAATATGAACACTTGTCACTTGTTACAGCACCAACATTATTTTGAAGCCATCTTAACACCAAGACAATGTACATGAAAAAAAAATCACTCGCTTAAAAACAAACTCAGCATAATTCCATCATGGCAAGTTAGACATGCTAAAAAAAAATCTGTTACCCAGATGCTGGTAGTATTCAAGTCCGCTCCAATCCTGAAGAGGGCGCTAAAGGTGAAACAAGCCATGATGCAACTTTACGTCCTCAAGCTCCTCAAAGTGCAGACCAAATATCTTGGGCGTCAGTGGCGGAAGAGCAACATGAAAACTATGTCGGCCATTTACCAGAAGGTCCGACATCGGCTCAATGACGACTGGGCTTACGGAAACGGTGAGATGACGAGGGGCCTTGAAAATCTTTTTTTTCCATGTTTTTTTGTTTGCAAGTGCTGTCGGCATACTCACTGTCACGTATCCCACTTTTTCTGTAATTGGCAAATTACACACTGTCACATGTAGAGTGCATCTGAAAAGTACAGTATGTACAACTGTTCAATTTTAATGTAATTCCTCCCAAAATGCTTCTATTATTATTAATGCTTCTATCTTATTATATCTATTATTGGTGCATTGTGGGCAGATCTGGATGCCCGTCCCTGGGATTTTCAGGCCGAGGAATGTGCCCTGCGTGCCAACATCGAACGCTTTAACAGTCGCCGCTATGACAAAAATCAGAGCAACCCGGACTTCCTTCCGGTGGACAACTGCCTGCAAAGCGTCCTGGGGCAGCGGATTGACCTGCCCGAAGACTTCCAAATGAACTACGACCTCTGGCTGGAACGAGAGGTCTTCTCCAAACCCATTTCATGGGAGGAGCTGCTGCAGTGAGAAATGCTCAACATCCTTGATCTTTTATCGAGGATCAGACTCTTTTTGAGTGTGGCGTTCAGGTAACCCAGCACCAAGCACTCATTGAACAACTGTGATGAATGAATTTGGTCACATATTCCCAACTGAGTGAAGATGGCAATTGGATGTCTGTCAGTCATCTGTAGTCGGCAACAAAGTATTTAATCTGATGCCTTGAGGAGTTAGTATTATGTTATATCGTGTTTATTGGATAATATTGATTTTGTATTTAGGTTCTGTGAGATGCCACCACTCTGATGCAAGTGTACAAAAGCAGCTGTTTGTTGACCTTTACCTTTACAGTCACTAGACTCCCCTGTGAACATATCGCACTACATCGCTACGCATTTTAAAATACATTTATGGGTACTAATAAATACAAATTTTAACTGTACAACTCAGGCCGGGAGTGCAGGTTGTTTTTAGATGTTTTACAACATTTTAATGAATTTAATATTCTGTGTTCATTATTGGAGCTTTTATTTAAATTAGACTGATAAAGGGATTTTTTTTGTAGCATGTTCATTTACGCAAATAAAATATATTTCAGTTATTGCCTTAAGTGGCAGATTTATGTTTACAAATCATTTTCTTTTTATTTGTTTCAGTTCTTGCATACCACCTTTTGCCCATGGGGACAAAGCGGCAGTCATATATCCAAAGGATGTAACAAATGCAGCCTCTGTTGAAATATGATTTGTTTTGCAGAAAAATGTCTTTTCATTTTCATTTAATGGCTATATACGGTAGAATATGCTTTTTATTAGTTTTAGGTTAGTTGCATCACTTAAAGAAACAAAATATATATTTAAAAAAAATGTCCGGGTCTACAATTTTTCTCTTGTATCTACTAGCGATCTGATTTTGTTATTTTATTAGAAATGGAAAAATGGAACATCATGGTTCTATTTTACTTCACATAAACCTCAATATTCTGAAATCCTACTGTCAATCTTGTAGAATTTTCTTACTATTAATAAAACCAACAAATATTTACATAATATTTTTTGGTGTTGCATTTACTTTATAAAACGAATGGAGTCAAAATATATACACAAATGTCAAATGACAGAATGTGTTGTCAATTTATAGGAATATGTCCTGTCCTGGGTAATAAAATCAAATGTTTAAACATATTCATTGAGAGACTATTGGCAAAAGAAAGTTAATGTAAAAACCTGCTGTGTTGATAAAGTTGTGCTATACTTTACTGTACTCCGATACTACGTTAGTTGTTGTGATGTATCACGCTGCTAAACTGTTGTTTTCTGAGTCACAACCATGACTTACGTAAATCAGGAAGCCGCATGGTATGAATCTGTTTTGCAGTCAAGGAAATGTAAGTGAGCACCCCTTGTCTCTGGTCACAAGACTGCAGGAGATCTTCAGCGGTCCATACATTGGCTGAGCAATCACCCTCCATCCCCACCTCAACCTCAAGCGTCTCATGCATGAATTGTGAGTGCTCGCTGTCATCCTCTGTTCTTCTCACAGCCACCAGGGGGCAGTCTTGAATTGCAGTACAAATGAAATGCAATTCCGTGTACATGTACCAATTTTACTCTTCGATTGTATTGTAGCATTCCAATATCCTGTTGCATGGGCACGTTCACTTTCTGCGACCATAACAAAGCATGGTTGAGATTTCAACATCCTGGGTGATTTCATTTCTGCAATTAATCATCATTTTAGTCACATTTATTTATTGATAGTGTTTTTATATATTAGTGTGTGATTGACATCAACGGTCATTGCTCAGCAATGGTCACGGTATTATACAGCAATGAAAACATCCCCGCTGGTGGCTTTAGTCACTCGCTTAACACATATATAATTATATATATAATAATGGTGAAATTATAATTTCAACATTGTCCCAGAATGACGTGGATTGTGTCAGAGTTAAACATTGAGTTGATATTTGCTGCTGCATACCTCTTTACTGGAGCACGTAAGAGGGAGCACAGGTTGTAGCTCTGATTCTGACCTCTTTCCACTCACCTGTGTGTTTGGAGAATGTTTATTCTTTGCAGAATTATTTTAAAAATTGTTTTATCTGTTCTTGGATGTCGAAATGATCTTGCTGCACCCAGTATCTGAGCCGCTCCATACCTAAAGTCCTGCCCAGTGCCTCGGATCAGCTGACCAGCTGCTTTTGGAGGTACCGAGGTCGAGGAAGAAGTATAAAGGCTTGCCTTTTTTTTTTCAGTGACATTAGCATTTCTTTTGACAGATCAATATGAGCTCACCCTGGACATCATCCCAGCCCACAAATACCTGGTCCTGTCCAAAAATGTCAAAGGAGGTGTGGCTGTGTCCTCACAAGTCGAAGAAAGCAAGAAGTTTCTCTCCCGCTGCAGGTAGAGATTGCTGTCATTTATAAAGAAAAAGACCTGGATATCTCGCCTGAGGACGCTGAAATGTACTTTTGTACAAAAACAAAGCAACATAACATTAAGTGGTCCTTCAACAATCTATTCTAATATTTATTTGTATTTTTTACAGAAAACACACTTTCTTTGTACAGTTGTGTTCATAATACAATCATCATCACTGAGGGGAATGGAAGGAGATGTGCTCAGAAAGACTCTGCTGCACACACACACACACACACACACGCACACGCACACGCACACACACACACAAACTGGAGCACATGTAAGTCAAGGATATCAATTTAGCTGTATGTATCAATTTCCCCTTTGCCACATTTATTCTGCAGTTTTGTTATTACATGTGCACAGACCTCTATGAAGACAACATAAAACATAGTAACAGTTTGGATCTCCTTGTGTATTCCTAACATTCTACGATGCCACACTTATATGATATGCGATAGACGGTGATATGTCTCCCGATAAAATCAATATTCTGAAAAAAATGTTTACATGTCAGTATTCACATTATTGCAAGAACGCTTGCGATCTGTCTTTTGCACACTTGCAAAGCGTAGAGTAAAATGAGATGCAAAATAATTTTCTTTTCGCCACACAAATGTACCCCGTGAGACTATCTTCATCACTATAACCACACACTGGGACATAAACAATGGATGGCACAAGTAAATACAATCTTTGCCTTTCTTGGATTTTTCTCTCGATGGAAAAGGTCAAGTTAGGTCTGAGTGCGACGGACATCACTTCCACCAGCCAACAACATCGACACAAACTACAAAATAGTTTTTAAATGTACAATTAAGATGAAAATATATCTCGCCTAAGGTATTAATTGATCACATCTATATATGCCACAAATATACAGTAATATAAATATAATCCTTTCCATAATAGCACAGCTTTGATTAAATATGAGTTAAGAAAATAAAAATATCTGTAACAGAAGCTTAAATGTGGTTGTTTACAATCATCAACTATGCACAAGAAGTGTGTACAGAAATCAAACAGCCGTCTTTGCCATTCAAGCTTGACATGTTTGTGCTATTTTGTGACAAATGTAATACGTTTGCAACAGATTGGAGTTGTTGCTTGAAGTGTTGATATTTGTTGTGCATTGAATAGGTTTTAGTTGACATTGAGTGTAATTTGTGTTGCGGGAACTGCCTTGGTGTGTCTGCACCGAGCATTCATTGTGCATGTTTTGTATACACAGTGCTGCAACCACAGGTCAGCGATTACGCTCAATAATTTATTGTGCCTCATAGTTGAATTAGAAAGCAAAAATCGGTGCTTTGAGAGCCTCATCAGTGCATTTTCGTGCAGTTAACTGGAAAATCTTGAGTGTGTTTATAGCGCACTTTAAACATTCACATTGCAAGTGTTTTGCTGTGTGCTTGTAATTCTTTGGTGTGTAAAATGGAATTAATGAATTCTTACGATGATGCAGTTTAGTGGATGAGATGATAACGCAAACTACATTAGCGTACATTATCCTACAGTAGGTCCCTACCTCCGCTTTGAACATTAGACTGGACACAGGAGAGTGATATGAAATACTGTAGTTCGTCAAATAATGGCCTCTACTATAACAGACAATCAATCCATTTCAATATAAGGATGCCGACCATCAAATAAATTACATTAATTTATCCTCCCTTATAAACAGCTTACCCCTACTACCAGTACCTTCTTCTGCCATGTGATGACATCTTCTTAATCTGTTGCCAAACTAATTCATTGCGTGTCCTTCGTAATCTCCAAATTTTTTTGGTGCCATTGTAAACTTTCCTGTAAATGCTTGAAACCCTCCGCAGTTGAGTAGTTAAATGCCGTGTGCTATAGTGCGGTTAATGATCTGATTTTATTGATTACAAATAATCAATTTTTTTTTCATTTATCTTTCCAGCATCATCTGACAGGCAGTACAACAATACGCCCCTCCATGAGATGGCAGAAGGTTCACATATCTTCATACGTTTGTAAATTTTAAAAACAGGACCAAATTTCACACTAGGTGAATTTGTTTGTAAATTGATGCAAGATCGTCTTTACTTCACAAAGTATACATTTTTGCTTTTTTTTTTCTTGGGTGGTATGCCTTGAGGTTTTTCTCAAGGAAAATGTGCTTTGGCTACAAACACCGGTCGGCCACTATTTGAGGAAGTACAGTTAGTGAGAGCTGAGTAGTTTAGGATACACGATGAGAGCTTTACAAATATATACAATTTTTGTAGATTCAGAGGTGCGACCACGTACTCACTCACTGACATCACTGCATTGATCAACTTGTCTGTGTTGCAACACAAATTCAAGACAGCCTTTGTCTGGGGGCTCTTTGCCTCTGTACTAGTGAGTGGTGTCTCAGTAAAGTCCAAGGTTCCTTGCACTAAGGCAAAGGAAATAACATCTTAAGTGCATGAATTCAGTGATTTTGCAGTTATGAAAATGTGCTTGTGGGAGGGCAGTGGTGGGGATTCTTGCCCCCCTGATGGTAAACCTGACTAATGGGCGATACAGTCAAAAGTCAGACTCGGGTGTAGTAGGAGTGGTCGGTGTGGTAGGGCTGATAGCGGCATTTTGGTAGCCCGTACCATAGCAGCTTTTAGGAGACAAGGAGTTGGGGTCCAGGGGTTTGTTTCCACCGGGAGCCAGATAGGCTTTGCGCGCTGCCAGTGATGCAGGCGCTTCGCCAGGTTTGGCGCCAAGGATGAACCTGGACTCGTCCTGCTCCTCCAGGTTGGAGATGTCTTTCATCATGCTCTTCCGGTAGGAGACGGACAGCTTGTTGGAGCCGTCCGACATCAGGTTGAAGTGACGGGCGATGAAGACGATGGGGAGGGGAAGCATGGCTACCACGATGAGAGCAAAGCACATGACTAATGCCCACGGGGGGTAGCTCTGGAAGCGCTCCTGAGCCTACGCAGACACAGGGGTGAGTTATCGTCAGACTTAGTCAGAGGATTACAATTTTAATATACAGTATCCATTCTCATAAAAACTGAGAAGAGTTGATCAGGAGCTGCTTGCCTGCCTAGGTAGGTACCCAGTGATTGGTTAATTTTGAGCACGGGCACGTCCCATTTATAAAAGTGTGTATATGGGTGTGTATGTGGGTGTATGTGTAGGTTAAATCCCTGTATGTAAATGCATGTAACTAATCTAATAACTTTTTGTAGTGGTGTAACTAAAATGGTGTTGAATGTAAAACCATGGGTAGATAAAGACATGGCTGACCAGTTCTTCAACCCACGCGTTGTATCCAGGTGGGCTGAAAGCCATCTCTATGACAGAGGCCGAGATGAGCACAATGAGGCAGATCGGGGAGACGTACTTCCACAAGTAGAAGTAGATAATGTTCGGCCGGAAACCCAACATGTCTTCCAAATCCTGCATGAATCTGTCGGCAACAGAGGAGCAGAAACATTAAACGGTATATGCAGGATCCTGCCTCTGTTAACAATCCCCCACTCACCTACCTACAATCATCTGCAGTTGTTGTACCTTTTAGTGCCATAAATCCAAGCCACCGACATATTTTCCAGGATGACCACCACAGTGAGAGGCAGGCCGGCAGAATAGTCGTCGAACATGGTGACAAAGTAATTCCCTGAGCGCTGAACGAACAGCAGACCGCACAGGAAGGCCACAATGCAGCAACACACTGGAGAAGTGAGGAATAAAAATAAGTTGGTACATGCCAGTGAGTAATATTATATTTTATGACTTCATTTTTTTCCTTCAATGTTTGTTCAAATGTTATTTGTTTAAAAGTTAAAAATGCCACACCACCGATGCTATTTGTTAGCATTAAGCTAGCGAACATGAAATTTGTTAGCATTAAGCTAGCAAACATGAAGACAAAATTATGGTTGCTTAAAATGCGCAATGTCTAATTTACTTTGTTTTGAATTGACTTTGACATTAAACTTCAATTGCTTGAAACCTCTGCCACCATACAACACTCGTGTCTGAATTTTTTTCTTGCAAGTCACACCCAAAAAAAATCGTCCGAATAATGGCTCATGTCTCCAAAAAGTCAAAGTCGGGCTCCTTGTATCTTAAGGCAACACTGTATGACTTTTTCACCTGTAAAAAGCTCCTTTTGGACCTTGTAGGCATCAAGGACAGGTGTGGTGATGCCCGTCATGGTGCCGATCATGCTACCCAGTCCGAGGTTGATGAGCATGAAGAAGAACATGACAGACCAGAATGGCGAAGCAGGGAAATGTGTCATGGCCTCCGTGAAAGCGATGAAAGCCAAACCGGTGCCCTGAACAGCCTGCACAAAGATGGTCAAAAGAATGAGTCAAAGTCAGAACCTGCTGTGGACGCACATCCGGACCAGTTCTGGCTCACTTTGTTGAGCTCATCTTCCAGGATGCAGGGATCCAGACCCAGGTGGGAAAAACTGCCCTCTTTCACAGTCTTGATGACCTGATACATCTCGGCGTAGTCAGAGGTGGTGAGGTGGGAGAAGTTGACGTGCGGGGGGATCAGATCATGACTCAGCACATTTGAGTTGAGGTATCCGACAATCTTCTCAGCATTGCTATATAGACAAAAATGGTACACATATTGAAAAGATATATTAAAATATGATCGCCACGGGAGCCGTGTGCTCAAAATAAGTCACATTTCCACATTCCAAAACGGCAGCCGCCTTCCTTTCAGAGTTTATCCTTACATTTGTAACTGGACTATATAATCAACTCACTTCAGAACAAGTGGCATTATCGAACCCGGGGGCAAAATAAAAGCCATAATAGCACAAAAACAAGTCACTTATAATATATAATACTGCAAGTTACAGGATTTTTCTTTTTGTACCGATTGTTCAGGTGGTCCCAATGCTGTGGCCTGTATGAGTGACCGCACGTATGACTTTCTGGAGGAGAAAGAAAAAGCTCGAGAACGTACTCTACGACACACTTCTCATTCATGATGTTGGCCTTGAAACCCAGGACGGCAAACACCACCAGAGTAGCCAGGATGGACGTGAGGAAGTTGATGAAGGAGACGAGCACGGCGTCAAAGTGGCAGTTGTTGTCTATCTTGTTGTAGCTGGAGAAGGCGATGACACCTCCGAAGCCCAGACCCAAAGCAAAGAACACCTGGGTGGCCGCCTCTCTCCACACCTGGGGCTCCAGCATCTTCTCCAGCTGGGAGACGAAACAGTGACATTTAGCATTTGGCAATTTGAAATGCCAAAAGACAAAGGAATTACAGCAAGGACGTCAAACTCATTTTTGTCACTGGCCACATCGTAGTTGTGGTTTTCCTCGGAGGGCCATAATGACTATGAACCCATATAAATTCATAAAATCTCATACATTTAAAATATATTATGGAGTAATGTTTTTGGGGGGGGTGTACATGAATATAATTTTGTTGTATGTGAGTTTTTTTTTTGTGTGTGTGTGTGTGAACATTTGAACGAGTTCCCGCAGCTCACCTTTGGAGTGAACATGTGAGCGATGCCATCCACGGATCCCTTCAGCATCAACCCTCTGACCAGGAAGCAAAACAGCACCACGTAGGGGAAAAGAGAGCTGAAGTACATCACCTATGAGACATATAAAACACATCCGGTATGTTGCAACATAACAATGTCACTCACGCTCCTGTTTTATCGAACCTTCCCAGAAGAGGCGATCCCTTTGATGACGGCGAGGCAGACGATGATCCAGGCGCCCAGCAGAGATAAAGTCATTTTCACATTCAGGCCGCCGCTCTCTGCGATGGTGCTGGTCGTGTTCAGGGTCTGGCGGTACCAGAAGTAAGTGGTGGCTGAGCTCTTCTCGCACTCCGGCTCCACGACTGCATTGTGGGAGGGACAACGTGGGATGCAAAAAAATACTTGGCGACACAGACAGGTTCCCACTGGCCGCAACATTAGGTACAACCTGTGTTGTTGAATGCAGGAGTGTGTGGCATTTGCATGTTATTAAGAAATTGGATACGTGGATATAGTTGACAGTAACTCACTGGCAAACGTCCCATTCTTCCTGATAGGACAGTCGCTCCATGGCAGAGGATACTGAAAGGACTGGAAGAAGTAGAAGATGCTCCAGCCTATAATCACATTATAGTAGAGCCCCACAAAGCCGCACACCTAGATGGACAGAAAGATAGATATTATGGGCTTGATCTTCTGCTGTGACTGGCGCAAAACCGGTGTGGGTTGCGACATAAATCTGTCCGGAAGCTTGTTAAACCAATGTTAGTAATTTTGCAGACATATGTTTGTTTAGAAAAAAAAAATGGTGTGCACTATTGTAGGCGTGAACACAGCCAACTTCATTTGTCGCCAATCAAAGCCCCCTCAATAGCTACGCGCAAACCAGTTGGATGATTTTAAAATGATAATAATAATCGTAATAATAATCACCATCATAATAATCACAATATCATAATTAAGACCTGAATTATATAGGGTTTTTTTTGTTCTATAATACTTGGTCCTTTATTATTTGTTTAACTTTACAGTAGAGAGAAAAATAGGCAAAAAAATTATCGATTTTTTTTTTGTGGGTGGGGGGGGGAGGTTGCTGTTGAATGTCATTGTAATGTGTGAATGAGTTGACATTAAAAAAAAAAATTCAAAAATTTTTAAAAGGGCTGATATTGGCCGGCCGCTTACAATGGCTCAGAGGGTTTGAATCCTGCTGTTGTGATTATTATGAATGAAATACAATGACTTCGATGCACATGTCCACAAGGCTCAGAATTCTGTCTGGGTGTACTCTGATGAAATTCACCAAAACTGCATGAGAGGACTATTTAGACATGTTCCAAGCTGGCATAACTTCAGACCAAGTTTCTGCCTCCAACCTGTCATTCTGCCAGGTGTATCCTCAACAACCTTGCACCTACATGATAATCATGATCTGCCAGCATTTCTGCATGCACGGCCGATGAAAGGCATTGATCTGCACTGATGCACGCACGATGAGCCTCATGTTGCCGCCAGTCGTGCAAGAAATTCCGAGGCTACATCCGGTTGGGGGGAGGCGTGAATAATTAAAGTGCTCTCTTTTCAACTCAGATACTCTCAGAGATATTTTTAGCTACCTCTGCGCCAGCCGTGCGACTCGACTGAAAGGTCCCTTTCATTGCCAAACATGTCAATACCTCCCATGTACTCAGGAGGTGGAGACAGGCTGATGGGGTGATAGAGAGACTTCAGCCTGCGTGCATGGTGCTGCATCCTTTTTATGCTTGTGAAGCCTTTTGGACGATAAAACAGTGATGCCTTGAGATACAAGTTAAATTCCTCCCGTGACCACGCTCATAACCCAAAACACTTACCTCAATCTCATTTTCGCCCATCGTGTTGAATACATTGCCTTTAATGTGTTCCATCCTCACCCCAAAACTACTTTTGTGTTTGTGTTTTTTAATGAAAAAAATAGCACAGTATGATATTGTAGTTGATAAAAACGGTGTAAAAACATCATCAAATAGAAGGTAAAAACTGTTTGTACATCACGATTTCTAATTCTTCAAACCAATTCATTGTGCTGCTTCTATTGCTGTGCCCACCTTGGCCACCTGGAGGCAGTACAGTCATTCGGATACCAGCGAAGAAGAATAGTACTTAGCTTACCACTACTACTGTTGGAAGTGACTCAGTAAGATACTGTAATATTTGTCATTTTCGGTAGCACATCAAATATAGATGGAACTTGCCTGAAAATGGCTTTACGTATTGTTATATGTTCTTTCTAAGCTGTTGCTGCTGTCTTCATTGTTTGTAAATAGCCATCACCTCTGGAAATACAACTACAGTATTGAGGTTAATTATGGTTTTACCTTGTTTGTTAGCATTACTCTTATGGAAATTATTGAAGGCAAAGCAGTGGCTGTGTAAAAACATACAAAGTGCAATTCACTTTGTTTTATGTTTTCATTTTGACAGTAGACTTTCACTAGGAATGGCTTAAAACAGCTCAAGGCTGTTGTGATAACAACTGTCCACAATTTGTCAAACTGCTGTTATTGTGAAGTGAGTTGCCTTGAGTTCACTGCCACCATACGGCAGTCATCACTCTCTCTTAAGTTCGCCTTCACATGTCAAAGCAGAAGAAATTGTCAGAATAATGGGTCGTGTCACCATAAAACTTTTAAAGTAGGGTCACCTGGACCTCTAGTCATAATATTACCTGCACACAATTACAATCAGGCTGGATGAGTTTGACACCTGTGCTCTAAATTTTCCTGCAACCCTTAGAAAGAAAAGATGTATAGAAAAGAATGGATGGACGTAATCGTAGTACCATCAAACTCGACATTCCAATCCCGCCAAGACGTGGGCACACGTAATTCCACACTCCAATACTCCCACGTCGGATTTTCTGGCCCACCGCCAGCTCCAGGAAGAAGAGCGGGATGCCGATGACAAGCAGGAGAATGAAGTATGGGACGAGATAAGCGCCTGAAAAACAGAGAAGCTTTTTGACAGGGAATAAGATACACGGGGTAATAAAGGTAATTTACAGAAGATCTTTTAACTATGACAGCATAACAGGAGAAAAAACAATGTCTTTCTAAAGCGAAATATATTCCCTTCCTCAATTAGTGTTTCAATCCGGCATCCAAACGTGTCTCTTAGCACTTCTCTGACATATAATAAGGAATGGGCAAAATTGAGTCAACATCCGGAACATAACGACTTATAGCCAGCCACCAAGCATGAACTCCTTCAAAAATAGCAACTCTATACCCACATGAAGTGGATGGATGGAAGTGAGATGAAAGGATGAATGCAAAAGAGAGGAAGCAAAAGGAAGCAAATTAGTGACTGGATAGGAGAGGAGGTGAATGACGAGCTAAAAGGAGATGAAAAGCTAAATAGTGAGGAAGTGAATTGATAGCATAGGAAATGAAAGGAAGAGAAGCAGGAAAGGGAAGGACAGATATAAATTTAATAGAAGGATGGAGATGAGCATAAAATGGCGGTGAAAGGCTGACTGGAGAAGAGGTGTGAAAGGATGGATGAGAAAGGTAGTAAAAGGGGAAACGGAGTGGGAAGAAATTAAACAGAAAACAGCAGTGCAAGGCTGAGACAGCTTGGACAGCGGGGAGACAAAGCGGAAGGAAGAGCAGATGTGAAAAAGGCCGTATGGATGAAAGAGTGAACCGAGAGGAGGTGAAAGGATAGACGAGGCCTTCGGAACTGGAGTGAAGTAGGGCGGATGGAGCGGAGAGGGGAAAGAGATGAGTGTCAAGTAAGTTAAAAGATGAGTGGCGATGAAATGAAAGTCTATGTAGATTGGAGAGCAGGTGAAAGTAATAATAATAATAATACATTTCATTTGATGATGGAAGAGAGGTGGAAGGACGGAGGGAAGGGAGGGGAAATGAATGGACAGATGGATGGTGAGTCGAGGGGTGTGTGTGAAAGAACAAATAAAAAGAAGTGTGGGTGAAAGGAGGCGGCTCGACTCAAATAAATCCTAATCCCATTCACGGATCAAGTTAGAAAATCGCACAGAGTGTGATTGAAGGAGAAATGTGTGGCCGACTCCAGGCTGACAAATGACGCTTGGTCCAGTGTGTCAATAAAACCTGCTTGCAAGGGACATTAGCTGCATTGGCTGCAGGTTGACTGTGAACCAAGGTTATGAAAGTCCATGAAAACTGATGAAATCACTGAAATTGAAGAAACAATGAATATGATTTTTAAAAATTGCTTTAAAAAAATCTGACATTTTATTGTAAAATTGGATGAAACTAACTAGAATTGGCAAAAATGGCCTTTGTTTTCCTCTCTGTCAATTAATATCATACATAAGTGGGGGATTCTTTTAAATGAGCTTTATAGTATTATTTCTGTATATTTTCAAGATTTATCCATAATACCGATACAAAATATGCATGTGAGGTGCAGGTTCAGGTATTATTTTTGTCCGCTTGGACCCGCCAGGCTTGTCACTCACTGTGCGCTCAATCTTGTCAAACATCCAAAACAGATGGACTCAAAAGGACAGATGGAGGATTACTGTACTGTATGTCGTATGGGAAAAAATGGCAATCACTCCACGGTTCCCATACATTTTTTTTTTCAGTTTTGGTTGCAGCTACTTTGTCTCTCAATACCCGATCTGACTCACCTCCTCCATTCTTTTGGCACAGGTAGGGGAAGCGCCACACGTTCCCCAGGCCTACAGAGAAGCCCACCTGCGCCAGGATGTACTGCAGCTTGCTGTTCCAGGCAGGGCGTCCGTCATTTTCCGGCACCTCTATCTGGGGCACTTTCTTTCCGGCCGCGGCGCCGACGTTCAGCGAGCTGTTCTTGTAGTCCAGCGGCTCCTCGTGGGCGAGCAGGTCAGCCACCGACTCTGTGACATGCTCATGGCTTTGCTCGCGCTGCGTCACCTTGCTGTTTTTAGGCATCGGGGAGGCCGAAGGTTGGGAGGGGGACTCGGGGTGGGGGTGGGGGTCGCCGGAGACTGGTACAGGAAGTGAGTCTTTAAAAAGCTTTTGGAAAGAAGATGGCGCTATGAGGGAGATGCTGAAAATTGACAGATGTGTTTCTTCTTTGTTTTGGCCTCAGTCCTGCAATTGAAGAAAAAAAAAAGAAAACATGAACAAACAATTTAAACATGGATATATATATTTTTTTACTTCCCTTAGTAGTGCTACACGCTGCAAGGGAAGGACAGAACATTATTGGCTATGACAGGGAAGGGCAAGATAGGTACAGAAAAAGAAGGAAAATATTAAATCCTAGGAATAAAAGCCAATGTGGAAGATATATCTAACCATGAAAACTAGACTAACAATCTAAACGCCACGCGACCCTGGTGAGGATAAGCGGGTCAGAAGACGGATGGATGGATTGATATTGACACTGTCAACAAAAGAAAGTGATCTATGTGATCAAGAGTAGGAAAGGTTCCTTTTCCTGCTTGTGATCCATAAATAACATTTCAAAAGGTTTATGAATGACTCAAGCGTGTCATCATGAAGAAACCGCCACTCACGCTGCATTTCATGGCTCTCGCAAAAATTCCCCAATCGTGCAAATTGCAAATTTAATTTCCCTTTTCCGCAAGCTTAACTTGAGTGAAGCTTCTCTCCCACCCCCTTTAAATCCCCTAATCCCCTCAAGCCTGGTAGACATCCCTTCTCGGCTTCACTCACCCACCCCTCAAAACGGGAGTTGCTCCCACCTCGCAAACTAATGGAGGACGGAAACACAACATTTTGGATGAGCGCCCGTCATGTGCACGCCACGTCCACATCACAAGTCTTTCTTATACTGCTTGCTTGCTCACAGACCACGCCCCCTAAATCCTAAAGATCCATTTCTGTGTACAGGAAATGATGCATCAGCAACACTTCATTCTCATCATCAGATCCATGCTAAAAGTTAAAATTCATCACTCCAAGCCGCTTGGTGCTTTATTGGCGCGCAATTTGTACCTGGGTTTTAATGCCGTTGGCCATTTATTTCATCTCAACATCTTTATTCCTGACTCACTTGCATGTCAACATGAGCCTGTGATGTAATAATCCACAGCCATTCACAGTCTGCGTAATCCGACATGCATTAACCGTAAAGCCTTCATCCTGTCTTGTCATTCAATCCTGTGCTACGGCACACGAGACATGCACAAGCTGCGACATCACAGATGAAAACATCAACTCTGCCATCCAATAATCCACATCATGACCCCCAGTTGATGGTCTCACGAGTCCCATTTGTGCACAGTAATTTTGTTACCGTGGCAGCAAAATGACTTTCAAGCGCCCTTTTTTTTTTTAGATTGCTATCAAAATTTAAATAACCCTATCGGTCATCGTGTCCTGTGAACATCTGACAGATGTTATCACATGTTGCCTTTTATGGATTGTCATTGTCGCTTCTGTTTGTCATCGGTCACAAACTGAACCAAATCACAGTGGGACCTCTAGATTACAATGTCTGAAAGTCCAATTTTGGAACCTACTGCAACGTAGGAAAATGATACATGCGATTGTGTCACTGCGCAGCACAACCTGGTTTCGGCGACGATTGTAATAAAAAAACTAAATCCTACACTTTAATGTCTGCTTTTGTTTAGTCATTTGATATCACATCACATACGAATAACATCTACTGTGGTGTTTTGACATCAGTGTTCAATTCACACCGCTCGAGACTCACACTTGTATCTCAAATCATCTTTCCCCACCGAAATGAATGAAAATGCCTTTAAAATGTCCAGCATCTCCAAAACAACATATTTTTTTGGCGCGTGTTTTTATTTAGAAAAATAACAGCCTATAATACGAATGATTGTACTTTATAAAAACATACACTTATGACTTCATTACATAGAATGTAAAGATTTGAACAGTTTTGCCATATTTTTTGCTACAATTCAATGAACATTGGGCTACACTTTCTGGTGTGCACACCTTGGCCACCAGGCTGCAGTACAATGCACACAAAAAGACACACATTAAGGCTTTCACAACAGACTCAGTTGACCCACAGTACTATTGATACTTTTTTCATAAAACAGGATAAAGAATATATATCTAGGTGTATATTGTCTGTCTACATGTGTTGCTCCACATGTGTGTGTGAATATCCGTTATAAAACCGTGACACTGATGCCATTCATTCTATTGTGTTTTGAATTGTTGGTTAGCATAAAGCGAAGCGGTATTTATTAAGGCAGAGCTGTGTGGTTATTTTAAATACACAATCTGTGATTCTCTTTGTTTTGTTTTTAATTTGACTGTAAACTTCAACTGGTAGTGGCAGGTTGTTTAACTTGCATTTTATTTTGTTTATTCAATGTACACTATTGTCTTCTTTTTACACAGTTATAAAGTATGATGAAGTTGACTCACCATCAGCAAGCTTAAGCTGTACTGCCTTCAACGTTTCACTTCCGTCATGCATCATTAAACGGTGAGTCAGGTTGTTTTGTTGCTGTAATGTTACTTAATATTCCCGCATAGGAACACATCGTTTCTATTCCCATAACTGTATTCTATTTGTGACAATTATTGTTTTAAATATGAACAAAACCGAGGCTGATCAACATGCCGGAACAGACTGTTCGACCTTGAAGGTTCCACGGTAACAGATTTAGACTTAACTAGCACAATTTGGAAAGACTGCAACAGCCATCTGTTTCTAAGTGACATTCTGTAATTTGGGAAGACTTTCCAGCATTTTTTTTAAACAATGACACAAGACAGTGACACTTCTCTGGTCATAAAAATCAATAGTCCCTCATTAATAATTCACTTATCATGCTGGTTATATTCTTGCTCCAGCAAGGTCACAGGCACACACACACACACACACACACACACACACACACACACACACACACACACACACACACACACACACACACACACACACACACACACACACACGCGATGAATTTATGTCGTACTTTTGCTGTGATGATCAATATTGAAATGTTTAATAGAGTAATTAATCTGTGTCTACAATAAGATTCTGAAATGTAAATGAGATGTGGGTTTTCTGAATAAAGAGCAGGCACATTTACATTTTAAATTATTTTGATGAATCATTTTCATAAAGTGATTTGTATTAATTTAACGACTAATCACGGTGATCACTGGAGACAGATTACAGTAGCGGAAAACATTTCCCTTCTGACAGTTGTTTCTCACAGTTTTCTCAGCCCTATATTTTTGGGACCCCTACATAGTATGAAAATAGTTGGTTCAGCAACAACAACAAAAAAAAAGATGGAAGCCCATGTGCCACATGTGCATTCTGAAATGGATTTTATCCTGCCCAATGTGAACACAACTCAAGCGCCTCTGTCATGTTTTTAAAAGCTACTCAAAATTGAGCACAAACGTTTTTAATGATGTGATCAGGCAAAAAAGTGGTGTAGAATTTATTCAATTTATTGCATGAAGTGACTGCATGCAATAAAAGCATCTGGGCTATTTAAATTGAGCAGTCATCTACATATAAAATGCATCTGGGCCCAGATTATTTTATTTTGTGTGGTATTTTGCGTACAATTGTGACTACATCCGTAGCATGTACTGTACAGTTTTAAAACTGCGTTTCATTCGGACACAATTATTGATTATGTATGCCATGTCAAAGTATACATGAATGTACGCCTCTGCAGGTGTTTTACTATCTCCTATTCAGTTTTTTTTTCCTTCTGCTCCGTTTCCCTGGGCGATCACAGAGCAGTCAGAGACATTATTGACTTGCTCCTTTCTCTTCTTCCAACCGGTGAGCCCGACTTGTCAGCATTACTGATCTCCTCAGGCCCACTTCATCAACGTGCAAGTGAGAATCTGGAAAAGTGCATCTTGATTATGTGGTCAGTTAGCTCCTCTTATCTCCTAGAACATGACCAAACCCAGAAAATACTTGAACCATGACGCTTGTTACCTACTTGATACCTAGCTGTATTTGCTGAGTATTACAACTTGAGTCTTTCCAATTTTATGTTACAGATTGTCCAAGACATCGATCAGGGGTGGCCAACCAGGCAAGCATAAAAATCCTCCTCATCCATTTGTGTCCATCCAAATGGACACAAAGTTACAATACGGCAACAGAAACCTACCACGTTCGGCCACATTATTAGGTACCACTGTGCAATTTAACTCTCTCTCTCTCTCTCTCTCTCTCTCTCTCTCTCTCTCTCTCTCTCTCTCTGGAGCACGATGGTACGATACTTCAAACGTCCACTCATTGCTTTCTTCTGCGCACGCGTGAGACGTGCCGCTTCAGTTGATCTCGCTGTCTTTTAATGTCGAAAAGCATCACGGGAGATGAAGTTTTTCTTGAACTGCATGCGTGCAAACGCTCACGTTCGCCTCTGAACAATGACGTCATTGAGGATTCGACAGAACGCCCTCCCTCCATCCAGGATCATTGATTAATAACGTGAAATATAGATTGATGGCGGCCCGGTAGTACAGTGGTGAGCACGTCGGCTTCACAGTGCAGGGGTACCGGGTTAAATTCCAGCTCCGGCCTCCCTGTGTGGAGTTTGCATGTTCTCCCTGGGCCTGCGTGGGTTTTCTCCGGGTACTCCGGTTTCCTCCCACATTCCAAAAACATGCATGGCGGCTGATTGAACTCT
>CAAKHF010023960.1:7585-21368 GCA_901007745.1 Hippocampus kuda | reverse complement strand
CCTCCCAGCATGTCAGGTCAGACACTTCTTATTTGTGTCGCTAACTTACCATGGTAAGCCTTGAACAATTCCCTATGAAGCCCAAATGATGAAATCCTTGTTTAGTCCAGCAAAATGAGAATTTTGTATTTAAGATAAGATAAGATAAGATAATACTTTATTTGTCCCACAGTGGGGAAATTTAATTCTATTGCTCAATTTTTTGACATCATTGCCTCAAAATTTTTTGGTTCATTTTGTATCCCGAGATTGCCTCGTATTCACGAGTGCCGGTACATATTTAAGTGGATGTTTCATGAACTATGACCTTCTCTAATTGGCTCAACTAATCCTGTCGCTTCCTTGTCTGTCAATCTAACCTTTTTCAAGAGACTTGACAATCTATTTGTCACTTTTCTTAGATTCTTGGGCTAAACCTTTATACAATTGTTCATAAAGCATCATATTTTGCAAATGCCTGTGATATCTGTTTTGTGTGTCTCCGAATCTTACGGTTTTCTGAGTGCCTAATTCCAGGGACTATCCAATTGGATTGCACCTTCCGAAGTTGGAAGGCCAGCAATCTACTTGTCGTATTTCCCATTTTGTAGAAATTTTCTACTTAAAAACCTGAGGGCCCCTTAGGCTTTGTACGTCAACATCTCATCCAATATCAGCCTGGCCTCTTGCAACTTTTTGAGTGTTTTCTTTCTTTTACGTTCCTTCTCCAATTATTCAGTTTCATTCCTCAATTCAACTTGTTTAACTAGCCTCTGTTTCTTGAGATGGGATCCCAGAGATATAATCTTCCTTCTCATTGTGGCCTTGCTTGCATCCCATAGCACTGAGGGAGAAACAGTGCGATTGTTATTCATGGCAGCATACTCAGCCATGGCTGATTTAATTTCCTGTTTCATATGAGCATCTGTTACTAAAGAAACATTAAGTTTCCAATATTTAAAAGTACTATCAGCCCTTCTTGAAAGGCGCTTATAAATAAAATGTATTATTATTATTATTATTATTATTATTAAATTCATTGCCATAGTAACTAACTGGGCTGCGATCAGAAATTATTGATGCTATAGCTTCTCACCCTGTAAATGTGGGGTTTTGAAATGAAAAAGTAGTGTATTCTCGAATAACTTCCATGCACTTATGACATGAATGTGACATTTTTGTCTCTTGGATTGAAACACATCCACCAAACCCAATTCTCCTGTAACATTTCAGAACATTTTTGACTTTCGAGATTGGGGCTTTGTTGTTGTGGTTAATCGCTCTGATTTGTTATCGAGTGTACAATTGAACTCTGCCCCCCAAAAAATGACACCATCTCCTCCCTCTGCCAGAAGGGCTCCATATTTTTTTCCATTCAAGGGAGGGCAAATATCATTTGGTGCATTTTTTATTAAGGATGGTTTAATTTCTGTCTTGTTATTGTTCTAACCACCATCACATGCCGGCCTGCTGTATCTTGAAAGATTTTTTTCATGACTAGAATGTACAGATTTGTTAAAGAGGATAGCCACTCTGCGTGTGAGGCCCCATTCACTTGAATGAGAGAAGCGGCCAAGCCTCCCTTGGCGTCAGCTGGGCCAACGGCCGTGGCGCTGACTCGGGGGTGCCTGTGCATTTTGCATTTTAACTACACTTTTTCCTTTGCTGCTGGATACTATTATCGGGTGGATTAAGCAACATTGGATTACAGTACAAATTGATTCTAGCACATTTTCACTGTACTTTGAACATCCCGGATGAGATAGCCTTCCAGCGGGATTGTTGTCGGGTCAGACAGATGTAGAAGGCGGCGGAGGCAGCGTAAACAAAAGCAGGACAGTCTATGGCGACGCTTATCGCTAATAGCGAAGATAAGTGGTTCAGAAAATGGATGGATGAAAAGCAAACGCTGTATCACTATTGTACTTGTTGGAATACAAATTGGCCATGGCCCATTTAAGTGGAATGCAGCTTTGATGAGTGATAGTTTTAATGACTCATTTTTACGTTGATCCTTGAAAATGTCTTCACATAAGCCTGATTACTGTATCGACTTATCGTTTGATGAGAAAAAATGGACAATTTTTTTTGCACTTGATATATGATCATTTGCATGCCTTTTTGTTTACATACATCATCAACATTCACTTGCGCCGGAACTCCCCTCTCCTGTCTGTCAGCTTGTTCGTTGCTGACGGAGTTGGCACGCGCAAGCATACACACTTACATACGCTAGTGGTGGAACGGCTTTTGCAAAACGGTTCAGGTAAACTGTCCCAGTTCAGTTCATGTTAATCAGTTCAAATGGTGTCAATGTACGTTCTGGTAATTTTAGTAAGCTACTTTTTTCCCCCCTGCTTTGCTTTGGAATGTCATTAACTGTTGTGTTTTTCCTTGCTTGTGTGAAACAATTAGAATTAGAATTATTATTAGAATCCCAATTTACAGCAGCTACGTAATATGTGCTACATAAATAAAACTTCCTTGCCTTGCATGTCTTATCCATTCATGGGCACGCGCAGTGAGGCACAGCTGTGTACAGTCGCGATAATAATAGCCAAGTAGTGCTAATGCTTACCATAGTTCAACTAACAGCTGTTGTCTACTGTTCTTTTTTTGTACTCTTTCATTACTTTTATTTATGCACTATTGCTTCTGCAAACATTCGCTACGCCCACCAAGATCGTAAAAAATCTGGCGACAGACACCAGAAACCCTTTTTGAGTGGCAGAATTGACAGCGAGACCAGCGTAATGATGATTGGCAGTTCTCTGGATAGAACTTCCCACAAGCCACAAAGATACTCCTTTGTTATCTCCAAAGAGGATGCTGGTTTGCTTCCAAAGAGGGGGAGACCCTGGAGACACACACCTTTCAGCGACATTTGACATTCAACAGGACAACTGCAGAAACTGCAAATGTCTTCTCTGTGTGAACGCACGAGGATAATTCAATTACAAATCCTCATGTATATGGAATTTTGTGAAGAAAGAACCCTACTAGATATTGGGAATGTGTTTTATTTTTGTTTTTGTTTCATGTATATTACGTTCTTCAGCATGCAGGTAGAGGAAGAACAACACAGAATTACAATATGTGATTTCATTTCGTAATTACTTGTGAAGGTATTGATTGAATATTTTTTCAAATATGTACCGTATTTTCCACACGAAAAGGCACACCTAAAAGTCTTCCATTTTCTTAAAAGCTCACAGTGCGCCTTAAAATCTGTTGCGCCTTGTGTATGGCCATTACGGTAATATGTCGACCCCAAAATGGCTCCTTGCTGGAGACATGCAATAGAACATGGAAATAGAATAGCGGCAAGAGAGTTCAACGTTAACGAGTCAATGTTATAACTTGCTGTTGGTTCAGTGAACTGTGTCGCTGCTTTATTAAATAAGTTTTTGTTGCAGCTCCAAAAACAGGAGAGCTTTGGTGTTGGTTTTTTTAAAAGGTACACTTTATTAATGGTTTTCACAGTCTCAACAAATACAGGTACGTCTTTGTCCGTCTCCATGCCTTCTTTTCTTCCATTGGAATCGAGAGGCGTTCATGACCGCCTCCGAAAAACGTAAATTAACGAATCCTTCAATGAAACTACGAAAATTGAAAATAATGCATCAAAACAGAAAATCAAGCGAGGAAATCACAAAATAAATTTTATAGCCCCCCTTCAGAATTTATTTTGTGATTTCCTCGTTTGTGAATACACAACAAAGGAATAAACACTTCTGAGACAGTCCAGTCGCCTACATTTTACTGACATCTGATCCTTCTGTTTGCATTTCCTTGAGCGCAGCTCCATCTAGTGGATGCATTGTAGATTGCGTTTTATAATCCGGTGTGTCCAATATATGAAAAAAAATTACAAAATAGGCCATTCATTGAAGGTGCGCCTCATAATTCAGTGCGCCTTTTTGTGTGGAAAATACGGCATTAAATGCAAAGTATACTTTCTGGTTTCACAGAGAATCCTCGTGCAAAAAGTGGAAAGTTCTCTTTTCAAAAGCAGGCAGCCATAATGAAAAATAATAAATGTTATGCCGGTGCTTGCTAAATAATCATTTTCCATAATACAGTATTGGTTATCATTATTGGTATCGAATATTGTTGTTACCAGATTGGTTGCTGAGGTGTTCATGAACTTGGGGATGTGGGATACCTTGGATCGTTCACATTTCCATTCATTGATGAATAATATAAAGCACATCACTCTAAACGTGTCGGTGCTCTCGGTAGTCCACCTTGCTGCCTGTCATATTTTTAATGCCTCACAAATTCAAAACATTATCTGAATGATCATGAGGAATGCCACGTATCCATTTTAAAAATCGAAGAAGAGTATAACATTTTCATTTTAACATCCCTCTGCAGCAATGTACTTGTATGGACAGTATCGATTTAAAAAGTTCGGAAGTCTGTAGGCGTATATAGGAGCTGAAATGACTCATCCTGGAATTTTTCCGATAGGTTTTCATGACTCATAACTTGATGGCAGTGATCTACTAGTTAGTGAAGCCAATGTTTCCCTTCCCAGAACATTGACGAGGAGTTGTGTTCTTTGAAAATAGGTTATTTGTGGCATTCACTATTTCTTCATTAGATAGCAAGATTGATGGATGCATAGATAACCCTCTCAACCCAATCAATACATAGTCCCAAGCCACTGGCCTCAATTGAGGCATTAAACAGTCTAATTGCTGTTGGAACAAAGTACCTTATGAGGCATTCAGAGCATGAATATTTTGAGATGAAAAGTGGGGGGGGGGGATGGTGTTGTCCATGAGGGCACTTACTTGTCCTTCATCCGCCTCACCTCTCCACTTCCGTCTGATGACGGTCAAGGCTCCTCCCGAGCACGGAGCCAGCCTTTTTAACCAGCTCGTCCAACCTGCTGGTGTCCTTCTCTACAACCCTGAAAATAAAACTATGCTTCCATGTGGGGGTGCCATTCCTTCCCAGCTGTTTAGGGCTAATCATATGTAGCTTAGGCCTTGTAATTGCTTGAGGTGATTTCAGAATGTCAGAAAGTTCATAATTTTATCTGTGGTTTTATTTATTTTATTTGTTTGCTCTGTTTTCTGCTGTTTGTAAAGTGTCCTTGAGTGTTGTGAAAGGCGCTTCAAATAAAATGTATTATTATTATTATTATTATTATAGAATGTAGCCACAAGAGCGCACAAGCCAGTGTCTTATTGTGCTGGTCCCAAGCCCGGATAAATACGGGATTGTGTCAGGAAGGGCATCCGATGTAAAATTTTGGCCAAAACAAACATGCGAATAAAGCCTTCGAATTTCATACCAGATCGGTCGAGGCCCGGGTTAACAACGACCGCCATCGGTGCTGTTGACTTACAGGGTGCCGGTGGAAAATGGACTACTGTTGGTCGTAGAAGGAGTGGAGGAAGGTGTGTCCGTAGGAAGAAAGAGAAGTGGAACGCCAAAAGCACAGGACTGAGAGTAGGGATTTTAAATGTTTGAACTAAGACAGGTAAAGGTAGAGAGTTGGTTGACATGATGCAGAGGAAGAAGGTAGACGTACTGCGTAGACATGCTGGAAAGGTAGCAAGGCTAGAAGCTTAGGATCGGGGTTCATGTTGTTCTATCATGGTGTACCTAGGAAGAGAAATGGAGTTGGAGTTATCTTGAAGGAGGAGTTTGTTCGGAATGAATGAGTACATCAGAGCGACAACTCATGTTAGAGGTTTTGGAGAGAAAGTCGAAGAGGCCAAACTGAGATGGTTTGGACATGCCCAAAGGAGAGAGGGTGAATATATTTGGAGAAAGGATGCTGAGTCTTGAACTGCCAGGCAGGAGGCCGAGAGGAAGACCAAAGAGGAGGTTGATGGATGTAGTGAAAAAGGACATGAAGGTAGCTGGTGTGAGAGAAGAGGATGCATAAAACAGGGTGAGATGGAGGCAACTGATTCGCTGTGGCGACCCCTGAAGGGAAAACCCGAAACGAAAAGATTTCAGACATTGAGTCAGATAGCAGTGAAAGGCTTATGTGTGGGCTGTAAATGGCATTCAGATTCTGCTGTTGTAGGCATGTATGCACAAACACGATATACATTACTTTCACAACATGAAGGTGAAGTGGCAGGCTGCACAATTGCTTTACCTGTTGGTTAAAATTGCCTGCCGTTGGGGCAACAGCCATGTCATTAGATGTGTGTGTGTGTGTGTGTGTGTGTGTGTGTGTGTTTGCAGTCATTCTCTTTTATGTCTTGCACTCCATGCTCATTGTGATTACGTGTGCAGTCACTGAGCTTGCCATGTAATCGCTTTAATGTTTCAGCTATAGGCGGAAGTCAGGGCTGTAGTTGAACAAAAATATAAGAACGTTTTTCTCTTACTATGCATGTTGCTTAGCACCTTAGTGCAGGGACTTCTGGCATTCCTTTTCTTGAACAATGCTCTTCAAATCAGGCTTGCATTCCGTTGTTGCCACTCGAAGCAGGCACTGTCTGCATGCAAGCTGCAGCGGTTACTTACTGCTTGGGTCAGCTTGCCACATCGGGCAAACTTTTTCCCCCCAAGATCGACTTTTGAAGCGACCAACCTCCCACGATCGACCCGATCGCGCACATGCAAGCACATATCCATGCACGCACGCCATGATGAGCAACAGCCGGAACGGCCTGAACATGAACGAAACCGAAACACACAAACATACAAACACACAAATCTTTTATTACCCCCCATTTCCTCCTCCCACCCCTCGCGGTTGACTTGGGACCGATCAGCTGGCTTCCCGTCGAATGCGATCGACGTATTGGGCACTCCTGCCTTAAAATCAGAGGTAATTCGCTAACTAGCTTAGTGCTTAGTGCCGTAGCGCGTTGTTGTCATCTGACTGATTGCCCTGTATGTCATTCGAGTAACGGGATTGATGATAGGCTGACATAGTAAGTTCTGTGTACTTAGCGCCGTTGTTTGAATGTCAGTGCCACCACCGAGGCATTTTCGACGCTTGTCATGTGAAAGTCCGGGAGCCGCATTGAATCAGCCAAAGTGCCGCATGCGGTTCGCGAGCCGCAGATTGGCCACCCCTGGTCTAAGTTTTAAAAGCGAACTCAAAGCTCTTCAAATGTCGCAGCCTTCTTACTAATGAATGATTTTCTGAGACCTTTCTGTTCAATCCCTTTAAATTTAAAACAGAAAAAAACGTGAGGGCCCCTAGTGGCGACTAAGTATAAAATTCAGCCGCCGTATATGAATGAAATAAAAATTACCATCATTGCTGTGTGTTTGAGATCAAAAGTTACTGAAAGCTATTAATTTGTTTGCACACTTGCTATGGTGATGCACTGTTTACAAGGACAACTGATGCTGTTTTTGAGTGTTTAAACCTCGATGAAAATTCATGAAACTGCACACACATCATGCCAGGAAAAATAATATTTTTGTGGGTTATTGTGCAGTTTCATGAAAATGGCTCACTATTGCCCTTGATAATTTTGTGAACAAAGCACTCCGATTTGGCATATGAAACTGCCCAAGACCTACAAAGAAAGTCTTTGAGGTTCATGCGTTAAATAGAAAGTCCAAAATTTTGATGTTTCCTTGGAATTTGGCACTTTTTGACTTTTATTGGGGTTCTGTTTTAAGGAACTCCCGCAAAATATATGCAATCGTCTTCAACCTCTTGAGTGTTTCATCTCAAGTTGTTTCAAGTGAAAAGTCGACGCACTGTTGCCATGGTGATGCACTGTTTGCTTGAGAAGGCCTTTGGTAGATGTTTGTGGCTCTAGTGTTTCTTTGTGATGTAGTTTTTAAAAGAAAAAAAACCTCATGCCTTATTCATCTGCATTAATTCAATGCAGATGACTAACTTGTACAATTGGACTAGAAATCATATTAACTGGACCCTGGTTGGAAAAAATTAAAAGATGCTAGAGAGCATGTATTGATTAAATGGGTGGACTGTATTGTAATTATGGTTAATACTGATGTGATTTAACTTTACCCATATTAGACTGGGCTTCTATTTTTACCATATACAATTTCTAAGGAATTTTGGCGAACCACATTGGTTACCTTTATGAAAGCTGAGTCTTTTCTTTGACATTTTACCTCCAATGTCAGGAACATTTTTTTCCCTCTCTGGATTTGACATTAATATGTCTCTAAATGCTGCTGTCATTTCAGCTCTTGTATTTTAAAGGGCAAACCTGCCATGGTTTCTACGGCTCTTTGTGTAAAATATCTTCGAGACAAGATTGCTACAAGATAAAAGATAAAGGAGATGTTTTGCTTCCCTTACAGTGTGGATAGAAGTCATCTTTGCTTATGTGGACGCTTGCAATTTTCCAAGCCTTAGCTAAAAATATGGAATCATCAGTCTTTGAGGATGTTTATTCAGATGTTTCATTTTGGAGGACAAAATGCAGCTATTATATGATACAGATCTGAAGTCATTTCAAAGGGTAACTTTATGGTTGTAAGAAACACTAAAAGAAATCCAGAAAAAAATGTGGTAGTCAATAACGGTTACTTGTTTAAATCATCCAATTGTGAGTAAAAAAACCTGGGAATCATGAAAACAACAACAAAGGAACACACCACAAGTACATTCTTGCTCCACATCTGGCTTTTAGAACAGCTCACAGTCTCAGAGGCATAGACTTAATGAGTGATAAACAGTACTCCTTCCTCATCAATCTGGCTCCAATTTTCTCAAATTGCTTTTGCCAGATCAGCATTTCAGGTTGGAGCCTTGTCATGGACCGATTTCTTCACCAAAACATTTGCAATTGGATTGAGATCGTGACTATTTGCGGGCAGTGACTTTGACCTTTTGTGTCTTTCTTCAAAGAATGTTTTCAGTTTTTGCTCTCTGGCGGGGTGTTTTATCATCTTGATAAATGATTTCATCATGCCCAAACGTCCTTGCAATTGATGGGAGAAGTGTCCAAAAATGTCAACAAAAATGATTTCTCAATCCTCAAACGTCCTTTCAATTGATGGGATAAAGTGTATCCAAAATGTCAACGTAACGTGTGCATTTATTGATGCAATGACAGGCATTTAACCCAGTGACTTTACCTGGCACGCAACCCCACATTATCAATGACTGTGGAAATATGCATGTCATCTTAATTAATCTCATTGGAATGGCAGATTTGCCATTCATTATTCAGTATGACTTTCATGCTGTCATCCACAGGATAGCTGTTCCTTAGCTCATGTGTGTTTTTTTTTTCTTGTGTGTTTTCTGTTTAGATGTTAATGCTGGCTTTCGTAAAGCTTTTCTGTACGTAAATTTAATTTCCTTTCGGTGCTTTCTTATGGGTGCGACCACATATGTTGGCTCCAGTTTCCTCCCTTTTGTTCCTCATTTGTTTTGCTGTCCATATTCTGTTTTCAACTGATGTTTTTGTTGCGCTACAAGTTTGCTTTTCACAACCTTCCCATGTTGTTTGTACTTGGTCCAAATTTCAGGCAAAGCTGACTGTGAACAACCAACAGCTTTTGCAACATTCCGTTATGCTTTTACTTCTGTAAGAAATGTGAACATCCACTACTTTGTTTCAATTTACATCATCTAATTATCGCTCAGTACATCGCTCGACTCTAATCATGGAAGTGATGACGGAAGCACGTTTAAAACAACATTACCGAATGGCTGACTGACGATTACGTACTTTGATTTGGCTTCACAAAATGACGGACTGTCAGGAATACGTGTTGTACTGGTCAAAAAAATGTATCGTTACCTCCCAAGTGGTGGCGAACTGTAATGTAGCCATGATGGAAGCACAATTAAAATAACGATGTTTGACTGGTTGACGGTCCTAAAATAGCGGCGACATAACAGCGACAAACTTATTTACCCATGACGGAAGTGTGGTTAAAATAACGATGTCGGAGTGACGTATTCACATGACAGCTTCGATAGGGTTTCATTTGTCATTCACGCTGGTGACATTTACGGATGCCCTCCACCTCTCTGTTTGTAAGAATAAAGTAATGTTGGCCCATTGATCTGAGAGTATCGAGGACAGTCATAGTTATTGAAAATGACACAGACAAAGGTGGGATGGTGGATGACAAGCTTTTTGGAGACTGATCAGATCAAAATAGGCAGTACAATTTCAATTGAACGTAAGTGCAGAACACTAGTGCAGCACTTCTTTTCTCGTAGAATAGGTTCGTGACACACGATACAGGTAGGCAAAAGGGCACGTCAGCAGATCAGGTATGGGCACCGTAGTGCTGTGATGATGTTTATATGCGTGTTTCGGGTCCTGCTATGTCCCTCTTGCACACTGACCTTTTACTCAGGCAGTGAGAAAGTCGAGTGCACCTTAATTACCTTAACACCAGCGGTCCTAACCTTTCTGACATCACACTCAGTGCACATAAACACAGCGCAGACACTGCATGCATAGACACGCAGTCTCCTTAGGTCTTCCTATAATACTGAGCATTTCGATTTAGCAATAGTCTTTTGACTACGGTTAAAGTTTTAGTCATAGTTGAGTCATCAATAAATTTTAGTTTAAGCCCAATTTGGAAAATACAGAGCAGTTTTCCATCCATCCATTTTCTGATGTGCTTATCCTCACAAGGGTCGCGGGCGTGCTGGAGCCTATCCCAGCTGTCTTCGGGCAGTAGGCAGGGGACACCCTGAACTGGTTGCCAGCCAATCGCAGGGCAGACATAGACGAACAACCATCCACGCTCACAGTCACACCGAGGGACAATTTAGAGTGTTCCATCCATACATCCATTTTCAACACCGCTTAGCCTGAACAGGGTCGCAGGGAGATGCTGGAGCCCATCCCACCTGATTTCTGGCAGAAGGCAAACGCCCCCGTGAACTGGTTGCCAGTCAGTCGCAGGTGGTCTGGGGATATCCCACCAGCAGTCGGCCCCGGGGACGACCAAGGACACATTGAAGAGACTATGTCTGTTGCTGCAGTCATTTTTTCACATATGATAAAGGCCAGACTACCGATGGACTTCAGTTTTCTGTTGTTTGAAAAATAACTTTTGAGGAATTTGAGAATATTTGGTCCTTCAACCAAGTATTGTGCACGGTAAAAACCAATAGACTTGTGTTTGCAGTATTTCTGATGTAATTATGTTCTAGCATGACTTATGTTGACTGTGGTATGAGCAAATATACATGGTTTGAAAATCAAACTCACTCTCCCTAGATATGAACACATTGAGATCATTTTGCTCCGTTCAAGCAGTAGCAATGTAAAACTGACTTGCAATGACTACTACAGTATGACCACTGTGAACAAATGGACGCTACAGCTTCGTGTTTGCTTTCAAAACTTAGCTTGTAGCAGACGTGTGCACATTTTCAGCATGACGTCTCTGATCCACTGGTGAAAGGACACTTTGATCCTCTCCTCTTTCATCTATAACTGCTTCAGACAACAAAGTGTATGCAGAAAAGTGGTGAAGATTGCACGACTGTCTTGTGTCCTATGTGTTGTGTTGTGTTATTTTTGTTATTTTGACTTCAAAATGGCGCCGCGTGAGTGGCTGCCTTTCCAGCAGCTCCTATATTTTGTTGTTCTACTTCTTCCTTTCATAACTTTGCTGCTGTGAAATGGGAATTTCTCCATTGCGAGACTAATAAAGGTTTTCTTATCTTAAATGTACAGCAATGATGAAACTATATACAGTATGGCACAGCTCCACACCACAAATGTATTACAACATCAACAATAAACAATATCGGACAAAGCGTAGAATGCCCATATATCGAATAGTTAATTGGCAAAAAAGACAAGTGAATAAAAAAAAAAGTATTTTATTTGCTCAGGCAAATTCCCACTGCTGCTTTCCCATGTTCTTTACAAGTTAAAGCTAACTTTGTTCCATGAACTTTTCAAGCTTGTCAAACGGGATAATTAATACACACCATCAGCAAGAGAGACTAACATTATGTTGCCTCACTTCAAAACAGCAGTGTCGTAGCATGGCAATAATACTGAGGTGTGATGTAGTGGGTGAGTGACGTAATAATCGCACAGCACAACGAATCAATGAAATTCGTTACCAGCACTTTTAAGTATTGATTTTGATCAATTTTGGCCCACAACATATGTCATGTTTGTCTCTGTGTGGGAAGGATTGTTCAGTATCCATTTTGGACTACATTATTGTGTGTCTTGGTGCAGTTAAATTGTTCTGAATATAAAGTATATGTGTCATGTCCAGTCTAATATTTGAAGTTGGTTAAATGCATAAGAGTAATTTTTTTTTTGTTCTGCCACAGATGAAGACTGTGAGTGTAGCACTGGTGTTGTGTCTCAATGTTGGAGTGGACCCCCCAGATGTGGTCAAGACATCTCCCTGCGCCAGATTGGAGTGCTGGATAGGTGAGTTTTAAGTGTAAATTAAGAAAAAGCAATTTATCTGAAATGAAGTTGAAGTTAAAAAAAAAAAAGCATTATGACGTCTGCATACGCCTGCCGTTCCTGTGAGTTATTTCCGCTTTTTCCAAATGATCTATTAAAAAATGCATATAAACCAACGCATATTGACAAACTTAGGTGAAGTTCTCCAGCACCTCTGCTGTACTCGAGACCACAGCGCAGGCCGAGAGAAAGGCAGATAAAATTCCTCGATGACACACAGAGAAACAAGTGCCAAAATGAAATGAATTATGAAATAAGTCAATTGTGAAATAATTAAATATATGCAATGTGTCTTCACAAAACCAGGCCTATGTCTCCGAAAATGACAATTGAGATATTTAAGTACTCTAATTTTACATTTAAATCCCTTTAAAGTGATAATACATGAAGTTCCAGCAATTTCAATGTTGGCAGGTTGAAATACCTGGTTTTGAGAAAAACACATTTAAAGTTTTGGCACATGTATCTTTCAAAGGGTAACCACTACCTTAGGAAAAAAATATTGGCCCCAAAGAAGTGTTGAAAGACAACTAGGAAATAAATTTCAATTACAAGTAAGGACATCATCTGAGATTTTAACCTTTTGAAATCTGAGGAAATTTGACCTATCAGCAGATGAAATTGTGAAGTTCCCATTCAGCTAACAGTTTATTTCCTGAGACGTCATCCGTCAAAGTTTGCTTGTTTTATTTCTGCTCCCTGTGTGTGTGCGTGCGTGTGTGTGTGTGTGTTTTAAATGAGGTAAAATTACTGCAATAGGCCATTTGATTGAAGAAGATGATGTCATAAGGTTATTTGCATTTTGGTGTGGCCTGTGACAACAAAGTTAATTCATATTTTAACATGGATCTTATTCTCAAATGCATTTGTCCACTGAAAGAAAATAATGATGATTTGATGGTTGACCACTTGCCACAGTGCCTCTGGAGTGGCAGAATGGGAAGGTGGTTCCCCTTTTTAAGAATTTAGAACAGGTTCTAAATTCATGCATATGACTGACATTTTTAGTGTGTGTTATTGCACACACACACACACACACACACACACACACACACACACACACACACTTACACACACACACATCTGTCACGTTGAAAATTTGAGAACCATCGTGCGCATCTTCTTTTAAGATAAGATAAGATAAGATAATCCTTTATTTGTCCCACACTGGGGAAATTTACAGCCTTCAGCAGCAAGATTGTAGGTAGAAAGAAGAGAAAAGTTTAAGAGAAAAAAAACACAGTTCAATTAAGTGCAATGTAAATACAAACATTTTGTTCCCCCCAGGGTTTAAAACCTCTGCCGGTATCAGAAAGGGTCATTTCTTATTTCTACTTGAGCAATTAGAGCAACCGTAAACAGCGCAGGTGTTCACCATTGTAGTCGACACAAAACGGACTTCGCGACTATTTTAC